>VCRD01001716.1:107068-118395 GCA_006783055.1 Trinorchestia longiramus | reverse complement strand
TGAGAGTTGCTGTGAGTCTTCTCTGATGTTAGAGTTGCTTTGAGTCTTCTCTGATGTTAAAGTTAGTTAAGTTCTGTCAGTTATCTGAGAGCTACTATGAACCTTCTATGATGTAATGTTGTGCAAAATTTTTCTGAAATATGTGTTGCTCTGCTTAAGTTATCTTCATCCAGGGCTTAACCTCAATAGCCAATGTTTTCATGTACCCATCAGCTAAGTCTGAGTATCTTCTCAAAAAGTGAAGTTGAATGTTGTTGCCCTGACTAAAAAAAGCTCTGAAAATTATCATGGTCTGCAGGTTGTAAAGGAACTTACAAGACTTGCTAGTATAATTATTGATTCTGTATCTTATGAAGGTAATCAGGGCAATGTTTTTCTGAGTAAGCTTGACTAGATGTGCAAGTTTGTTTATCAGTCTTTTGGCCTCTAAGCATTTTTTTGTTTTGTATTTAGTTGCCTGTTATACTATTTTTTGGATGGGTAATGGAACCAACTAATACTTCCTCTTGTAAATCCATGCTTACCTAAACTTAGTCTTCCAAAACCTTACACAATTGCTATCTGAATTCCAGCATGCAAGAACAGTTACAGCATCCAAGTCTTCTTGCAAATGTCCATTTCCCACCTCACTGTTGTTTTGGTATTCAATGACCTATGCCTCACGTGTTAAAACTGGCATGAATCAATGTGAAACATGTCCACTTGTTACTGAATTATGTTCAAACCTAGTCAAGTCAATATGAAAAATGTAGATATTTTACTTATACTGTATAAAGTGGATAGTTTCAAAATGCTAATATATGAAAAAACTATGTATTTAGTCCAAATGCATGGCTGATAACAAATGTGTTAACAAGCTCACTGGATTATGACATTTTCTTTTGCATGTGAAAGTGTTGAACAGATGTGAGGTTTTTATCTACCTGTTTCATTAGATGTTATGTTGATGTACTTTCTTCAAATATGGTTGTTTATTTCACAGAGTCTATAGTAATTATCTTGTAGTTCCTAATCATGTGTGAGACAGAGAAATTAAATAACATTGCAACTGCAATAAAAAGCTACCCAGATTTTCCAAAACAAGGCATACAGTTTTGGTGAGTATTGCAAATCATCCAAGTATAGATTCCCAGCAGTATCTAATATAATTCTTTTCCAGTAACAGATTTTGAGTGAAATATTAGTACAGTTTTACTCCAATCTTGTCATATTGTAATTTTTTTATTATAGAAAAATACAAAAAAGAAATACAAAATAATTTCTTATTAAAACAATGTTGATGTGGCCTGGAAGCCTTAAGATTGTGGTATCAAGTGTAAATGTTTTATCTTTGTGTTGAATAGCAAAACCAATTAATATATTTTATTACAATATTTTATGTCAGCTGTACAGACAGAGAAATTAAATTGCATATGATGTAAACAGTTTGCCACCATTTCTCTATGGTAACTTCAGGCTTTTTAATTGTGTGCTTCATTTCTGAATGTTTTTGTGGTGTTTTTAATTTAGTTGTATTTATTTATTGTGTTTTATATGTATTTCAAATTGAAACAGTTTTTACCTGTGAAAGAATCTGTTTAGCTCTTCATGTTCCTTAATACATTACATTAATACAATACATTAATTATGATTGAACCTGATTAGCAATACTGGCATTAGCTTTCTTATAAGATGGTTTATGTACTTCTGTTCTAGCTTTGGGGTCTCCAATATAAGAAAAAAATTTGACAACTCAAGAATTTCTCAATTAGATATAACGTGAATTTGTGGCATAATACATGTAAATTGAGTTGGGAAAATGAATAAAATCAATTCTGAGATGATATGGTTGATGAAACCCATTTTTAGCTACTTTATTTTCATCATCTGATTTTCCCACGCCAGGGATGTGCTCTCTTTGCTGAAAAACTATAGTGGTACCAGTGATAATGATTTAAACTTTTTTGTATAGTCCAACCTTTTAGTAGCAATACTGCATCACAGAAAATACAACCAAGTATAAACTTGTTTAGAAATGAACATTTTTCCCAAGATCCACATGAGTGGGTCAAACTACAGCACCAACCGCACTGTGGGTCACATCACAAGCAACATGCTAAAGAATAAGTAGTGTGAAGAACAAATTGTGTAGCTTCTTTATATGCATCAACTTTTGATTTTACTTTTCAGGGACATTTTCTCATTGCTGAACATCCCGAGTGCCACGAGCGACCTGATGTCCATTCTGCAGTCTCGTGTCAAGAGCGAGTGTCCAAAAGTTGATGTGTTTGTTGGACTTGAATCTCGTGGCTTTTTGTTTGGAGTTCTGCTTGCCTCAGCTTTTGGAAAACCATTTGTTCCCATCAGAAAGAAAGGCAAACTTCCTGGCAGCACCAAACAAGTTGCATTCAAATTAGAGTATGGAGAGGTGTGTTGCTTTGCATGAACATGTTGTAAAGATGAAACTTTGGCACTTGTTAATAAATTGAGTGGATTTTTTTCTCCTTTAACAATCTAAATGCTTTTTTTCTGCTATAACAATCTAAATGCTTTTTTTTCTGCTACTGTCATATCTAGCCCACATTGCTTGTTTCATTTAAATTTTACCTAGAGATGCTGTTCTGTAAAAATTCGTCTAAAGTGCACCACTTGTGGACACATCTTGAAATGTGTTGCAAGATTATGCATGAAAATATAGCTTATATTATGCATGCTGTGGTAAATATACTTGTGAAACAACTTTGTGTGGTAGACTTCAAACAGTTTTGATTGTTTTATACATCTTCTTTATTTACTAAAGGATTTAGTGCAAATGTTGTGATAATAAATAGTTTTAATATTATTTTTTTATTGTCTGAGGATTTTGGAAGGAAAAAGCCCACAGTTTTGTACAATTACCTAAAGAATACTTGAATCAATAAATTTATATGCACTTCTTGTTGTTGTGCTTTTTACTTATAGGCAACCTACTGGATGTCATTCAAAACATCATTATAGTGTACATTTTTCTAACATTCAAATATCTGTTTTTTGTATATTTTAACAAGCTTAGTCTATTATTTTAGAGCTGTGTTTTGTGTGTAATTAAATTTGTTTAACTCTGTGCTTTGTACATAATTGTTCATATTTAAATCTGTGTTTTCTGCATAATTAAGTTTATGTTTCAAAGTGTGTTTTGTGCATGATTAAATTTGTGTTTAACTCTGTGCTGTGTGCATAACTAAATTCATATTTGCTCACAGGACATCTTTGAAATTCAGGCAGACAGCATCACACCTGGACAGTGTGTGGTCATTGTTGATGATCTCCTAGCAACAGGAGGTAATTTGGTTCTTATACTTTTTAATGGAGTTCCTGTTAATGTAAAATCATTAATAATTTAATAACTTCTGGTGGCCAATTTTTTGTTTTTTCATTCAATTTATCTTTGCTTTTACTTTTAAATAGTTTTTGTTGGCTAAAATTTCTGTAATACTAAAATTTATGCACACATGTGGTTATTTTTGGGTTCATCTCACAACGCTGCACTGATTAATTTGTCTTATTACTATTGTTGCATTAGAAAGAATATTTGAAGAGGAATGTTACATGTTTGTCTAAGTTTGAGGTCATATTCTTATTTATGACGGCACTGTTAGAGTTGTGCTCAATCTCAAATTCGTAATATAAACAACTGAGTGAAATTCAGGGGGCATGGGAGCCTTTAATAAAATGGGATACACTTATATTAAATTGAATTCTTTTCATTAACAACTTCTAGTGTCTTACTTTGTAGCCATATTCGTTTTTTCTGAATAGTCGTAGGGTTACGTACTTTTAAAGCTATTGATGCTTTAAATATTGTGGTAGGGATAAACATTCGAGTAAAGCGATCAGAAATTATTATAAAATATAAATGTTGGGAGAATGGTTGAGAGTTGCATGGAAATGAACTAAAAACATTGAATGCATTACTTGGGCTGCTGTTTCTTTGCATAGTAATATGTGCATTTATTGAATGACCTGACACTTTCATTGAAGAGACGTGTCTTTTAATGTGGAATGAATGGAGGATTTGAAAAGTCAATTGAGTAATAATGCATGCAGTAGAAGGCAACATAGTTCTTTCCTACACTATGCTCTATTTGCTTTGCAGGCACACTGAAGGCTGCGAACGACCTGGTGACCAGTGTTGGAGGCAACGTTGGTCTCAACCTTATCTGCATTGAACTGAAGGAACTGGGAGGACGTAGTAAAGTTTCTTCACCAGCTGTCTCTGTTCTACAACTCTAGTTTGGCAAGCAGCACAAACTGCCAAACATTCTTGGCACGCATTACAAAATTTCAAATATTCACTCATAGCACAAACAATCTGACATTCTTGGCATGGAACACAAATGGTCTGACTTTTTTGGCATGCAACACAAACTACCTCATATTCTTTGCATGCAGCACAAACTGTCACATTCTTTATATGTAGCACAAACTGTCTACATTCTTGGCATGTAGCACAATCTGTCTGATGTTCTTGTCATGTAGCACAATCTGTCTGACATTCTTTGCATTAGATTTCTGTACTTATATTTTTGTAATTGAAAAGTAGTGAAAAAATCAGACATTAATTGTGTACTATCATTGAAGTGAGCTTTTATTCAAGTGCGAAAACTTGAGTACTTATTCAATGTTAGTGATAGTTTTATAATTTAATAATCATAAAACTATTATATTTAATTTATTCAGTATTTTATTTATTCAATGTGTAATAATTATAATACTATTGCTAACATATAGCTCTAAAAATAAGAGACATGCTTTTACATCCACATCATCTGTCTTCAGAAGGTGTCTAATTGTTGCTCTTTTAAAAGTTCTCATCTAGAAATTGGAGCTCAATGTCTGCTAGACTGCAACTAAGATTGTTAAATTTTAATCTTTTTCTTGCAAACATCACACATTGTAGTGGGAGGCAGTGAGGCTTGACAATGACAGCCTCAAACAAGGTTTGCCCAACAAGCATCTGGTAGGTACTTAACTAGATGGGATTACTTGCACCGAGCCTGATAGTGTGATACTTTTTGTGACATAAGTGCTTTTTCATTGCTGTTCCTATTCATAGAGTAGTATTATATATCATCTTTTATTTTATGGAGAATTTCCTTTCTGTGTGTATAATTCAAGCAGCAGTGTGTTTTAAATTCAGTAATAATGAGACAACTTTCATGTCCATCATCAACTAATCATCCTATCTCTAAACATTTAATCCTATTATTGGAGTGAGACGAGCAGCAAGTGGCAGATCGTTAAACAAGCTCTGTTTTTTTTACTTGTGTTTAAGTGTTGGGCTAATTTTTTAATTGGTTTGGCCCATCTCAGCAGTATTTTTACTATGCATGTTTGCTGCGGCTTATCCTTTTTAAACCATGATGGAAGCCATGACATGAAAAGAGCTCAGAATTTACAGAGCAGGTTTCTCAGGTCAGCTGAAGGTTCATGAGAGTGCTGGACATCGTTTCTCATGACCTTGGTGTATTTTTATGAAGGATCTTTTCTTGCTGAATGGTCTTGAACCCCTTCACTGCTTTAGTCAATGATAGCATACATGTTTGTTCAACCAGTGTGCCAGTATAGACGTTAATTAAACATAACTGTTTAAAGGCCATGGATCTCGTCAGTAGTCACATAAAGTACCACAAAAACTGGATCATTTATTATTTAACTTTATTTAACTCTATTTCCTAATTATAACTAATGGAAAATTACTTTTATGTGCTGTGATATTTGCCATTCCTCTGTTTTCAACACTAGAGTGTAAATTTACAGCATATGTGTAAACATTTCCATGATGTGTTAGTGATTCATCAAACATCTTATGAAGTGTCGCCTATGTTAGTGTGTTTTCAATGTTCTCCAAACTCATGTCCAAGCCTACTTAAATTTAGTGGTATTTTTTACAGCAGTTTTACAGTTTTTACGGGTATATAGCAATGTTCTAATTACTCGGTTATGTTTTTATACTCTATTTGGAGTCGTATGGCATTGGCAGACTGCTCTACAGCTGAACTGATTCCAGGTTAATATGAAGTTGTAGAATCTTGAGTAATATGAAATATATATTGGTGTGTATTTTTTTAAGGAAGTTCTTGCTTTAATTATTATGTATTTAAGCACGTGACATTCCTGATACCCTGACAGCTTGTGACAATGAACTATTTTTAAAATAGTACAGGTAATTGAGAACATGAACTTCCTGTACACTTTACTCCTGCTGTCAGTGCAAAATTTTTGCTGCAGAGAATTAACTTGATTATATTCAGCCCTCGTATTGCAGTGTTGTGTTGTGGTAAAAAGTCAGTGCGTCTCATTTAGTCTTTTTATATACTCAGCGTGTTGTTAATAAATAGTCCATTTCTTGAGGCTGTGTGAAACTTGGTCAGTCTTGATTTGTTTGTTGGACACCAGCCTTGCGTAAGCATCACTGCGCATAGTGTTTACGTATTCATGTGTATGTTTTAGCTGTTGGGTTAAGTATTTAGAAGTGTTAAGAATTCATTCCTGTTTGGGCATTCTGAGAATAAATTTGCTTACTCTCAGCTATGGATTTCGCAAGTTTCAAGTTTTTAATTCCCTTCTATGTATTATTCCGTCTTTCTTAAGTTCGTACCAATTCAAGGATAAATTTTCTTATACTCACCGAATGATCCTCTGTTTAAGCTTCTTTGTGTACATGGACTAGAGTTTTCAACGGAGGAGCGTTGGGAAGTCCTGTTTATTTTGGTCCCTCTGTAGCTATACGTAATTATTAATTATAACTGGATTGTGCCACTGCGGTTTTTAGCATTAAACATGAAATTTGTCACAGTGGTAGGATTTTCTGAATTCTGGAAATCACTGAACTTTCTATTTCCGTTTTAAAGAGTATTGGCCGTAGCTAACGAAACCATGATGCCTGTTGGCTTTTATGCTTCAAGTGATTAATTTTTATAGGTTGTATAAAATTTCTGAAAAAAAAATCCTTGCCATAAGCTCAGAAAAGAATGCCTGAAATACAATGTGTAATTGCCATTTACAATAAAAGCAAAGTCTAATTTTTATGCCGCTCTGATAATTTATTTACGCCTCCTTTATTATATGTGACCTCACGGGAGCAATGATCTATGATCGTTGCTTAAGGGAGTCATTGCATCCCCTGGGTTACCTGAAGTGCTAACTCACACCTGATTGCTTGATGCGCCTGACACAACTTCTAGGCACATTTACCTATTACTGCCGAAAATTATTTAAGCAAAGGACGCTGTTGTCACGTGTATCAAACCTGTACAATACTACCTGGTCCGTCAAAGCAGGTAAATGTCTGCTACTGTGGCCTATAGAGTAAGCTTTTCAGGATGGGCATATGTGTTCCCGTTGTGCATTGGGTAAGTCAACGGCATAATTCCTGTGCCCACAGGCTGTTAGAGAATTGAATACTGAAAAACCATCTCTGTAAATCTTGAGCTCTTCTTATGTCATGGCTTCCATCCTGGTTCAGATAGATAAGCCACAGCAAACATTCAGTATCATACAGCCTTTTTAGCCCTAAATTAAAGGAGTAAATTCAAAGAGAGGAATTTTAAGATTTATTGTATTAAATGTGAACGCCAAAATTCCAGCTTCACACCTAAAAATGTGTTAATTCCATAGAGCGTTTGCATTATTGAATGTTATAAACACCCTGTAGGCATAATGACAACTTTGAATAGAACAGAATGAGGCAATAAAAACGAGCTGTTTGGCCCATTCTTGGATTGATACTTGAATATCAATCCACGCACTCTGTTGTTGATTGCATAGGAGAGTTCAATCATTAAAAAGAGCAGGAACAGCGTGTGTAGTTTTGGGGTTCACATGTGATGACGTCACGGTAATATTGCGATGCTTCTAGTCTTGTCAAATTGAAACTTGAAGATTGTAGTAATGTTCGCGTTGGTTGGTTGCAGTGCTCGCGTTGGTTGGTTGCAGTGCTCGCGTTGGTTGGTTGCAGTGTTCGCGTTGGTTGGTTGCAGTGTTCGCGTTGGTAGCAGTTATTAAACTTACAATTTCAATAAGGGTATTATTGTGATATTAATGTACTGCATTGCTTTTTTAAGAGCCCAATCAGTTTGCAACTATGTTTTAATTTAAGTAGGAGTCACTATTTTTTGTGCGAACTTTTTGTTTGCCTTCCAAACATTTTGAAACTCTAAGTACTACAGACTCCTCAGTCCCAGTTTCCTTTCTTCTTAGGACCATTATTAAAGGTGTTCCAATAGCTTGGACCGATTTAAAATGTAAATTAAGTTTAGGTGTCTTGTGATTCTTTCTTTCAGATTCAACAAATTTAGTATTTGGAAATTTCAACCATGAAGTATCAACAATCAAACAACGTGTTATAGTTATTGAAGCCTATTACGGAAGTGGACGTTCAAACAGAAAAGCATTTTGCGCACTTCGAAATCTTTTTGCTTAACATAATCGACGAACCGAGAATGCAATTTGGGAAAATTGTTTGTAAATTCAAACGAACGGAGTCAGTGGCAGATGTGAAAACGCCATCGTGTGCTCGTCCACGCTGTTCAGCTGAAAACATTGCTGCAGTCCGCGAGAATGTGACCGATAATCCTGAAGCAGGAATTGAACCTCTCCACGACAATGTTACATCGAATTTTGACGAAAGATTTGTCTCGACGCGCCCACAAAATTCAATTGACACAGGAACTGAAGCCTGCGTGCCATTCGAAGCGCCGTACGTTTGGGTGCACGAGTAAATACAAGCCGATGATGATTTTCCGCAAAAAATAATCTTTAGTGATGAAATCCATTTTCATCTTGGCGGATTCGGTGACCAGCAAAATTGTTGCATTTGGGTTGAAGAAAATTTAAGGAAGATTGATGAAATGGCACTGCATCTACAAAAGGTCATTGATTGGTGTGCATTTTTTGCTAGCTGAATAATTGGGTCGTATTTCTTCGAACATAGTGCCGGGAATTCCGTTACGGTGACAGGTGAGCGATACCGGGCCATGATAATCAACTTTCTATGATCTGAATTGAATGCTACGGGTGTCGAATGTTTGTGGTTCCATCAGGCTGATGCCACATGCCACACAACCAATGCAACAATGGTTTGATTGAATGAGGAGTTCCCAGGGCGCATCACCTCTCGAAACAGCGAAGTCAATTGGTCACCATGATCGTGTGACTTGACGCCTTTACATTTTTTCCTTGTGAGGCCATATCAGAAGTTATGTCTATGGCAACAACCCAACCACAATTCAACAGCTGTAGGATGAAATAATAAGGCATATGGGTGAGGTGGAAGACCAACTTCGTAAAGACGTCATGAAAATTTTTAACCCATCAAGTGGAGGCGTGCTGCCGAAGCCTTGGCGGACAATTGCGGATATTATCTTACACAATTGTCATGATTCAAATAACAATCCGATAGTGAAGTCAATAAATTTTCATCAATAACACTGCTTTATTTACTGCTAATTCCTATCCGTTTTAATGAAACATCCATTTATATTGCATCGTTTCTGAACCCGGTTATTAAAATTTTTTGTGAACTTTTTGACATTCGTGTTTAGGTGCAAACAACAGTTAACCAACTTTTGATTACATTTATATAACTATGTTCATGATAGAAGGGTTCAACATGGCAGAGTTGGGATACGTTTGAAACGGATGATGGTTTAAACCTGTTGAGCGTCACTCGTCGGAGCCTATACATCTCGCAAATCGTCACCTTTTTTCTGTGAAGTTCATAAAATTTTTAAACACTTTCTTTAACTTGGTAAGGTATTTCTTTTTATGTTTGTCATTTATTTAAATATCTCATGTATAAGCGAAGGCTAAAATGTACAAAGAGGATAAAATGGCCGATGACTTATGCCGTCATTCACTTGGCTGGGTGTTTCTAGTACCGATTCAGTCTCATATAAAAATGACGTTACAGGAGCTCATATGCTTTTAATTAATGTTTGAAGTAACAGTTCTTGTTCTGTGAGCTGTAAGTCGTCACACTGTCGTATTGTGGGGTACATTATGTATCGACATATAGTTTCTTTTGAAAATTCTAATTTTCTCACAAAATTTGTGTATCATGCCGTTTCATCATTTTTGTATCTACCCTAGTCTGAAGCATGTAAATATTCATTCGCAAGCTTAAGCTGTCAGACATAACTTAAGATATCAACAGCAGTAGGAGAAAAGTTCTGTCTCATCTATGAGATGGCACAAGCCAAAAAGAAATTAAAAACCACTTCAGCGGGCTTCAGTTTTGAAAGTTCAGATCATAACAATGACTCGGAAGGAAGGCAAAATATTTCCGCTACAATACTGGAAGAATTGAAAACTCTACCTTCTCTTGACTGGCAGCGAATCACAGCTGAGAATCTGGTCTTGGACTACGGTATTCTCTTCCACAAAACTACGTCATCGAAGATTTTTGCTGCACTGGAACAAGAACTCGAGTACTTCACAGGCGATCTGGCGAGGGTGAAGGTCTTCGGGAAATGGCATAATATTCCTCGGCGACAGGTGAGCTTCATCATGAAGCAGTTGTGTGACAAAGTAGGATGACTCAAACTCCTATGTTTTGTATTAATTTAGTTATGAACTTGACCAATATATAAGATTGAATTGTGTGAGGCTGGACTGACAACACAGAACAAGCGAACGCGTATTTATCAATATATATTAGTTTACTAACAAACTTATGTTTAGAAAAGATTGAATTACAGGAAAAATATCTATTAGTTCACATTTCTGCAACCATTTTCGTATTGAGTTCTTTCTTCGAAAGACATACTCTGGATCTTTTTTGTTGTTGAGGTAGCTCTCGTTTTCACGGTAACTTGACTCATGTCGGGCTTGGATGAGTGAAAAACTGTTGAAAACATAAGTGGTGGGCAAATAGTCAATAGATTTATATGAACTAGTTTTTCCGTATTAGCTCGCTCTCTGATTTAGGGAGATGTGTTGTGGTTACAATTATTTCCAGAAAATTTGCTTGGTGCGAGTAACGCTGTCATTCCGTCGTTAGCTATTAATGAATATTGGTGGTATTTCTCTGTGTCACAAGACGCTTAAGCGTAAAACAAGTTAGACCAAAATTACCAGGGTCATCTTGTTGTGTTGCTCTGTCTTCAACTGATGCACGGCGCTGTCTTCAGCTGATGCACGGCGCTGTCTTCAGCTGATGCACGGCGCTGTCTTCAGCTGATGCACGGCGCTGTCTTCCGCTGATGCACGGCGCTGTCTTCAGCTGATGCACGGCACTGTCTTCAGCTGATGCACGGCGCTGTCTTCAGCTGATGCACGGCGCTGTCTTCAACTGATGCACGGCGCTG
>VCRD01001716.1:77155-103645 GCA_006783055.1 Trinorchestia longiramus | reverse complement strand
TGCAGTGACGCTGACGCTGTTGTTGTTGCAGTGACGCTGACGCTGTTGTTGTTGCAGTGACGCTGTTGTTGTTGCAGTGACGCTGACGCTGGGTGATGGCAGTATACTGCTGATGAGGCAACCCACAAACCACTACTGGTATCACTCTCTGCCTCCTCGCGCCTCCGCCACCCACGCTCGCATCAATCTCACCTTCAGAGCTGTCAAAAAACTCTGATGCCGCTCTGTCCACAGCACTTCATTAACTTGAATGTTATGAGTTTGGTGCAAGTTTCTACACTCCGTCATCTCCTTCTGTCAGTTTAAGTTGTGAAAACCTGCTTTGTTCAACACTCGTGACCATTACACCATGTGAGAGTTGTACTGGTGCCTGAGTTGTGTTTCATCGAGCCACCATGGGAGGCTTTCTCTGATCAATCTGCTGTCAAATTCATCATATCACCAAGATCTTCAGCAGAAAAATTACACATTGCACACTTGAATGCGGCGTCTGCAGAGCGTTTAGTTTGAAGTGTTCTGTCTCAAATGCATGGAGAAAATTATTTTTGTTCATAGTTAATCAAAAGTTATCATTTTGTTTATTATTTTTAAGATAAACATGGTGATGTGTCTATACAAACTATATGATGTGTCTGTATACAAACGGATGGGGATGGGTTTGTATACAAACTGCTTGATTTGTCCGTATACAAACTAGGGGATGTGTCTATACAAACTAGGGATGTGTCTGTATACGAACTGGGTGTGTGTTCAGAGACCAGCTCTCTTTCTGGGTTCCTATAAGTCATTAAGTTTAAGAGTTAGTATGAGTTCTGTGTTAGGTAAAATGGAAAATATCTTTAATTTGGTTCAAGGATTGTTTATTATAGATAGGAAAATAATGATTAAATTAGGTAATTCTTCAGCGTTCGTGCTGTGATAAATGTTTCATTGATTCCTAAAAGATAATATCCAAGTGGGTAACTAAGTGAGGTATATAGGTTATTTTTGTTGTGAATGTGAGAATTTTTATTTGAAAAGTAGATGTTCATTGCGGTCATAAACTTCTGAACGAAAGACATTCGTGAAGAATTAATTTGATGAACAGAAGTGTGTTTTGTGTGTAGCAGAAACATTTTCATGCTTGACTAATGCGCTGCTTTAAATAATTTAGTATCCATTATTTCTTGGCTGTGAGATTTTCTCCTCAGAAATATAAATCAAAAATAATATGAACATTATTTTTTTCTTTTTCCATTCCTGCATAGATTTCATCCGTACAAAACCTGTAGATCTAAATTGCTGATCTTATGTTCAAAAATTGATCTTGTGGAAAAAATCCTTTCATAAAATTGTACGCATAGAGACCTTTACTTTTCATAAAGTGTAATAGAACGGCAATTGACAATCAAGGATGTTCTCACGGCTGCGTCGTTTGAGTGTTGTTGGGGCTGGCGTGGGAGGCGCTGTGGTTGGCTACTATGCAGCCAATTGGAAAAATGTTGCTCACACGTCCTGGACCTCAAACTTCACTCCTGCTACCCCTTGGGACTGGAACTGGGATAGGTGGGTCTACAGAGCTCATCTTTTTATGTAACATTCAGGTCTTCTCAGAGTTTTTGATAATTCTTTGCTTTCCTATTTAGTCATAGGACGTTGTGCGAATTAACGCATCAACGTTTTCTCTTGTATGTTGTAGAGTGAGAGTAGTTTTTAGTGTGTTGCCTTCTTTTTTCTGTTATTTTTGTATTCACTTAAAGTATTTTTATATTTAGGCGGGATTCGTCCAGCCTGAACGAGCCTGATGTGAAGCCCAACGGCAAGAAAAACAAGTCTGCGACCAAGAAGAATGAAACAGATGAAGAGAAGTCAGAACGGCTGCAATCCAAAGCCACTCGCTACATCATATTCGTGAGGCATGGCCAGTACAACTTAGATGGGCCCACTGACAACGAGCGCACGCTCACGGAGCTAGGTGTGTGTTGGTCTTATTTTCTCCCCAATTGGTTTTGATTAAATTTTTGGATGGTTCTAGTCGAATTGCCAATATTCGTGTATTTTAATCGCGTTTTTCTCGACTTCTATAAAATGCACGTAATGAATGTTGATGGGAAAAACGTGGGTGTAATAAAATTTATTGGTATGACCTCTTATGGCGTTTTTCTGTTATTTTTCCTAGTGTGAAATGTATTTTGTTCATTATTACTATGAAGCAAACAATGCACGCTTTCGGAGCTCTCCCTCACTGTGTGAGTGCTTGTTTTTTGATACCGACTAATTTACTTTGCATACATTTGAGAAGCTTACACTAAATATTAGTACTATTTGAAGAGCAATACCGTCTAATGTATACCTTGTATTAGCAGATGTATTTCAACACCCACCAATGTGGGTTTTGTACTAGCAGTTGCACGTCAACACCCACCAATGTGGGCTTTGTACTGGCAGTTGCACGTCAACACCCACCAATGTGGGCTTTGTACTAGCAGTTGCACGTCAACACCCACTAATGTGGACCACCTGCCCACAGGTGAGGAGCAGGCACGGTTGACTGGCGAGCGTCTTAAGGCCCTGGACCTGCCCATCACGCGCCTAGTGTACTCCACCATGAAGCGCGCCACGCAGACCGCCCTCATCATGATGAAACATATGAATCAGGTCCGGACCCTCTTATGTCGTCAAGCACCGCTAATGTTCTCCCTAGCTCCACTCTACAACGGTGAACTTTGACATCCTTGAGGAATTATAGAGTTCCTGATGCCCGCGCGAGGTAGTCATGCTGAATCAGTTTATTGTTATAAGCATCGGTAGAGTTCAGCGACACGTATAAAAATTTACTGCTAGCAGAGTTAAAAATTTAGAGTGGTGTATCATATTCTGTGTCTCCATTTCCTACTCGTGGTGATGGCCGACGTATCACGCCTACAGCTTGAGCCGAGTCACTCATGTTCCTGGCTTCATTATTTCTTGACTAGATAGTTCCCGGGGGAATTCCTCTGTTTAGATTTTACTAATTTGAAATTATTAAAAAGACGAATGTATTAAAAATTTACGACGATTTATTGTGTTTGAATGAATATTTCTCATGATTATATACAGAACTTTCATTCTGTATCGTATCTACCAATAACATGGCCGTGTAGAAGGCTAGCAACGGGGAAAGATGACGTGTTTTATAGTAATCCGGTGTCTTTGGTAACCACAATGCAATGCTTGTATGACATGTCTACCCGTTCTGATTTCAATTCAATAATTTTTCTTCAGTAATAGATTGGAAGAAATGTGATGGACACACAGATAGTGAGATAGAGAGAGATTAAGATACACTGTATTATATTAGATGAGATGATTTCTATATCTCAATCTCTCTTTCGATCGGGCTCCATCTCCGTAGGATAAGAATTAAAATCATGTTGCATCATTGTCGGTCTAGTCAGTGTTAAATTCTCTATTCATTTTACGTATGATGCTAAAAACGTTATTTTACTTTTGCAGTGACACGTCAACTTTATTTGGTCCGATTTGAAGCAAGTAATGTTGGCAGGTTCTCTTTAGCTTCTCTCTGGAAGCCGATAGTAAAAAGTTTTCCATTGAAATGCAGTGGCTGAGTTGTAGAGACATGGTACTGAAAGTTCAATCACCGGCATTCTTTTCATGAGGCAACGTTGAGTAGCTGGTCTATTTTGAAGAAAACGTGAGAATGTTGCATATTGTACTGCGTGGAAACAAGTGTTTAATATTGATGAATGAAAATAAATGACAAGTTTCTCATTTATCCTTCCTATTGCGCTTTTCTGTCAATGGTATTAGGGTTTCTTGGGCATTGAAAATAACAATTGTCTTATTTTCAGATCGAGACCGTGGAGACTAGTGACCTCTTAAGAGAAGGAGCCCCCATTCCTCCTGAACCTCCGACCGGCAACTGGAGGCCTGAGACCCATGTCAGTGTCCCTGCGCTTAGTGAGCATTGTTGCACCCCTTTGAATTAGGAGTATGCAAATTTTATATCGTCCCCACTCCTACCGAGTCTCCGACCTACAACTGGTGACCCTAGATCCATGTCAGTTTTCTTGTCCATCGTGCGTCAAGGGTCGGAGGCGTGGGCAGAATGGGGGATAATATGGAGTGGTAAAATTTTAAATTTGAATTAAACACGGGTGAAGAAATACTTCAACGTCAACAGTCTTCCCCCTTGTTAAATTTGAAGTGTTTAACTTTTATTGCGTTATAATATTCTCGTTCCCCCCGAGCCTCGACCTTCAACTGGAGACCTGAGATTTTCCCTGTCCTTGATAGGTTTTCTTTTCCCTTGTTAAATAAGAGTATGCAAATTTTCCATTTAATATCATATAGTCTCGTAGTGCTGGTGTCAAATGCCTTCTCTCAGTGATCGAGAAGCACATTTCGGAAAATATTGGTGCTAACGTTACGCTAAAATTCGTAACAATTCACAAATTCATTGTTTGCAAGTTACTTGATGACCCGAAGCAAATGTGATGATGTAAGGACTACTCTAGCTTTTCCTTCTCAATCTGCAGCTCGATAGCGTTTTTTTTCTATTTTGTGACGTTTTCTGCTTAATATAGGGAAGGTACCTTGTAGCTATGACCTCTCACTTGTACCTTGTAGGTACTCTGTTGTTGCATTATAGTCAACGCATCACTTATGAGATACAACTCTGACTGAAACTTGATGTCCTAGTCCTAGCTGTCCATCGAACGTTGTACTTTAAACGTAAGTGTTGCATCGTTTATAATCTCAATTGGGAACAAGTTACGATTTATAATTTCACATATTATTAAGTAAATGTGATTATGATACATAACACGTTACATATTTATATATTACAATGCCGGCAAAAAGTACCCAGCCGGTCTTAAAATAAGTCCATGAATTATGAATTAAAAAATTCGTAACTAATTTTCAAAAATAGCTAGCGACGTGTGGTGAACTACAGCATGTTGGTGAAGAGCTTCTCTTAGCACCTGCAAATAGTTTTTAGTGTGCATTTGGCCTTGATCGTGTGCAGATGATTGTTAAAACTCGTCAAGTCCCTCTCGTGTTTTGTGATTTTCGGTATTTTGCGAAACGTGCTGTGGTTGGCAAAATATTAGAATGACTGGTTGAAAGCAAACGACAAATGAAACTCGAAGTGCAAGTTGCTAGTAGTAGAACAGGAATTCCCCAAAAAATAATACAACGCAGTTAAATTTAGCTCGATCTACCGTGAAAAAATGGGTCTCAGAATATAAAAAATGTTTTGGTACTCTATCGCATAAGAAACGTTCTGGGAGACCTAGAAAGACGAGTAAAAGGACAGACGACTTGATGAAATGTTAAGACTAAGTCATCTGTCCCTTTACTTGTCTTTCTAGGTCTCCGAGAACGTTTCTTATGCGATAGAGTACTAGAGCATTAATTTTGTTTGATATTCAGAAACCCGCTTTTGCATTGCAGATTGAGCTGAATTTGAAATGAGTCATGATTCACTGACTTTTTTCAAGGCCGGCCGGATACTTTTGCCGGCGCTGCATACTCTTTATATATAATTCTATACATGAATTATGTACTCGTGTTCTGGAATTAAGAACTCCAACACGTAGTATAAAAGTTGCCCTAATAGGTGTGTGATATGAATCATTAATGAAATATTGTAGATTAATACTAAATCAATTGAGAGCGTGTAGTGGATTATATCGTTTTATGAAAAGCATTGCTGATGCTGTAGGTATTTCATTAATCTCATCAAAATAAAGTAGCCACCATGGTGATATTTCACGGAATTTTGGGTACATGGAAAGCATCAATGAACTCTTTCGTTTATAAAATACTAAGCATATAATTTCTGTCATTTCACGAAATTATGCAAGAGTGTTTATCACATTATTCCTTTGGCTCTTTTCCACTGTACTATTTCGGTTTGGAGTTAAAAAAAAGACTAAAAATTTTCAAAAAATGTCTCTATTGTGTCGTTTGAATTAACGATTATAATGAACCGTCAAAACTATTGAAACTGTTATTATTACTGCTACTAACTGTTGAAAACGTAACCGTTATAAATATGCCATTTGAGAATATTTTTGTCTTTAATGTTTGCTCCAAGTACCGATACATTTAACACGTGCATTCTGAAATATTTCTTGGTGGTTCTTAGTACACTGGACTTCCGTTACAATCAGTACAGAGTACACTGGACTTGCGTTACCATCAATACAGAGTACACTGGACTTGCGTTACCATCAGTACAGAGTACACTGGACTTGCGTTACCATCAGTACAGAGTACACTGGACTTGCGTTACCCTCAGTACAGAGTACACTGGACTTGCGTTACCATCAGTACAGAGTACACTGGACTTGCGTTACCATCAGTACAGAGTACACTGGACTTGCGTTACCATCAGTACAGAGTACACTGGACTTGCGTTACCATCAGTACAGAGTACACTGGACTTGTGTTACCATCAGTACAGAGTACACTGGACTTGCGTTACCATCAGTACAGAGTACACTGGACTTGCGTTACCCTCAGTACAGAGTACACTGGACTTGCGTTATCCTCAGTACAGAATACACTGGACTTGCGTTACCATCAGTACAGAGTACACTGGACTTGCGTTACCATCAGTACAGAGTACACTGGACTTGCGTTACCATCAGTACAGAGTACACTGGACTTGCGTTACCATCAGTACAGAGTACACTGGACTGAGAAGGGTACCTTTACAGCAGTTCTTCACTGATGGAGCCCGCATTGAGGCGGCTTTCCGGCGCTACGTACACAGGGCGCCTCCTTCCCAGGCCGATGACTCCTACGAGGTGGTGGTGTGTCACGCCAACGTCATCAGATACATCGTATGCAGGTGCGTCTGTCTTGTGTGGTGTACATGTGTTGTGTACACAATGTATAGGTGTTGGTCTTCCTCAGGTCCTAACAGTTCTGGTAGCCAGCACCGCGTAAGAAACACTCCATCAAAACAGGGTCCTCCCAAAGTTGAGTTATGGTGTGTATGTTGACGATGACGGATCCGCCCTCTGCACGACTAGATGTGATGGGGTTTGCAATGTGCAGTTAGGTGAATAAGTATTCGATACGTCTGGAATAATTGAACTCTTTAATGTTTCTTTTGTATGTGACAATGATCACAATTATAAATTATAACAACTTACAGCTTACATTATGGCAAGTATATTACTACTCGAAAAGTTTTCAACAACCTTTCGTTAGAGATTTTTCAACAAAAAAATAATTAATGACGAGGCTAAAAAGTATTCAATACATAACGCTAAAATACTTCTTTTACGTTTATTTTTATCAGAATTTTACATTACATTGTATTTTTTTATATTTCAGAAGTATTAATTGCCAATTTTAAGTCTTCAGAATATTATAACATATAAACAGTGTTATTTACATCACGATTAAAACGAGTGTAGTGTGCTGTTATCATTTACTTTGTTTCAACAATGTGTGTATATTTTAATCTGCCCATTGAATGTGTAAGTTAATCATAAACAATGCCGTATCAATTGTTTGAAAGACTTCCAAAACATGTTTGTTATGCCTTAATAAGAACTATTTCAATCGTTATTCATTGTTGTGTTTAAAATACTGCTCGTTAAATTTATTCAGTTAACGCAGATTTATTTATTAGTGTTCATGGCTGGCTACCTTCATGTTACTCTCCGTTTGAAGCTTCCCATTGCAATCAGCGGGTTAATAAAAAGGTTTTGATCGCTCGTCTTAATTTTGTATTGTACAGCAAAATGATGTGACACATTTCACAGTTTAATTGAAGTAAAATAGAGAAATGAATGAAATATGTTCTTTTACTTTCAAGGTATACATGCAATGCCATTTTGTTTCATTTGGTTTTAAAAATTATACCAGTTAAGTGGGCATCGTTCCCATCCACGCACTATCGTAGGCGTTCACCCAAGTAGTTCATAACTCAAATGCATCGGATCATTTTGCTGTTCTCTGTAGTTCCCTAAGCAGTACCATACGCAGTAGTTCCCTAAGCTGTACCATACGCAGTAGTTCCCTAAGCAGTACCATACTCAGTAGTTCCCTAAGCTGTACCATACGCAGTAGTTCCCTAAGCTGTACCATACGCAGTAGTTCCCTAAGTAGTACCATACGCAGTAGTTCCCTAAGTAGTACCATACGCAGTAGTTCCCTAAGTAGTACCATACGCAGTAGTTCCCTAAGTAGTACCATACGCAGTAGTTCCCTAAGTAGTACCATACGCAGTAGTTCCCTAAGTAGTACCATACTCAGTAGTTCCCTAAGTAGTACCATACGCAGTAGTTCCCTAAGTAGTACCATACTCAGTAGTTCGCTAAGTAGTACCATACTCAGTAGTTCCCTAAGTAGTACCATACTCAGTAGTTCCCTAAGCAGTACCATACACAGTAGTTCCCTAAGCAGTACCATACTCAGTAGTTCCCTAAGTAGTACCATACGCAGTAGTTCCCTGAGCAGTACCATACGCAGTAGTTCCCTAAGTAGTACCATACGCAGTAGTTCCCTGAGCAGTACCATACGCAGTAGTTCCCTGAGCAGTACCATACGCAGTAGTTCCCTAAGTAATACCATACTCAGTAGTTCCCTAAGTAGTACCATACTCAGTAGTTCCCTAAGCAGTACCATACGTAGTAGTTCCCTAAGTAATACCATACGTAGTAGTTCCCTAAGTAATACCATACTCAGTAGTTCCCTAAGCAGTACCATACGTAGTAGTTCCCTAAGTAATACCATACTCAGTAGTTCCCTAAGCAGTACCATAAGCAGTAGTTCGAACTTGCACTGTTCCTTCAACTTATCTTTCTTGATTGCAAAAATGTCCATCTCTGTACCACGTATCTCAGAAATCATTCTCTTGCATGCACCGCCTCACCTTCCCTCTCGCTTCTATTCATCAAAACTCTTAACTTGTCAACGCTCCAAAAATGAAAACTTCTTTCCTCTGCGTATTTGTTTCAATTAATGCAGGTGCTATAAGTCTAAATTTCCGTTTTCCGTTCGATATCTCGTGTGTTTCATTCCGAACATTTTTTGTGCATATTAAAGTTTTCAACTTTTACCATTAATAGGTACAAACTTGGTTTTCATTTTCAGGAAATACATGAAGAGAAAGGGATTCTTACTCCTTGTGCCATTCCTTTTCTATCAATTTGTACTGCCCAAAGGGAGTATAGTATCCGTTATTACCATTTATATCCTTTTATTACCGTAATGAAAATAACTTGTGAGTCTTGTAGCTCCCTCTACTATATCACATGGGAACAAAGCGTGAGTACCCACTGTTAATACCTCAATTAGCATCTTGTGTACCCTTACAGAATGTCGTCATTCGTTTTCTGTTGATTTCCACTGCTTGAAGGGAATATAGTAGTGACAGTTTTTCTTTTCACCACCATAAAGAAACTAGTTTATTAATTTCCCTCAACTATAAGACCTATGGCTACAGAACTTGAATACTTATACTTGACACCGAATTACGTCTAGTGTACTCGCATTGAGCGCTGCAGTTGTGTACCCACCATTGACGTCTTGTTTACCCTCACATAGCGCTGCAGTTGTGTACCCAACACTGACGTCTTGTTTACCCTCACAGAGCGCTGCAGTTGTGTACCCACCATTGACGTTTTGTTTACCCTCACAGAGCGCTGCAGTTGTGTACCCAACACTGACGTCTTGTTTACCCTCACAGAACGCTGCAGTTGTGTACCCAACACTGACGTTTTGTTTACCCTCACAGAGCGCTGCAGTTGTGTACCCAACACTGACGTCTTGTTTACCCTCACAGAGCGCTGCAGTTGTGTACCCAACACTGACGTCTTGTTTACCCTCACAGAGCGCTGCAATTTGAGCCCGAAGGCTGGCTACGTATGAGTCTACACAACGGGTCTCTGACGTTG
The DNA here is from genome assembly GCA_006783055.1 of Trinorchestia longiramus. Classification (NCBI taxonomy): domain Eukaryota; kingdom Metazoa; phylum Arthropoda; class Malacostraca; order Amphipoda; family Talitridae; genus Trinorchestia; species Trinorchestia longiramus. Next base: position 93,743 of record VCRD01001716.1, on the reverse strand, counting down.
CTTGTGGTCAGACCAGACGGCCGCGTCTCCATCCGCCAGCTTGGAGAGTGCGGACACATGCCTCCTAAGAAATTATCACTAACTTGATCATATTAGCCATCTCATGTAGCGTATCTTAGCCTAAATGACTATGCCTAGCTCTTGATTTCATTTACAACGATATGAACAAAACTGAGATTGATAGCTACATTTAATCAGGTCTTAAGAGTTTGATGCTACTGGTTTTGATGGTGCAGAGGTTGCGTGATACGGCGCTAAAAATTGTTCTTACGAAAGTGTGATGATTATTTGGATATGAATGGTTTATCTCTTTTTAAAAATGGATGGGAGGCTTATCGTTGGTACTCTATTTTTTAATCTGTTCAAATAACGCAGCTTTGTGTGAAAGACTTCTGTGCTTTATTTATTCTATTTTTATAGTCTGTTTTGTTTGATTAGATAGGTATGGAAGTATGGTTACTGTAACTTACTGTAGCGCCGTGTTGAAACATTTCGATTTTTTTTTCAAGTACCAACTGAATAACAAAAAACGTAGGGTGTATTGCCTCAATCATTTCTAATACATTCATTATTTACGATGTTACGTTTTTCGTTAGTTTGATTTACAAATTTAAAAATAAAATGGATGGGTCCTGGTACATCAACAAAATTAGTATTTATGTGAAGCTAGAACAAACCAATTGCTCACTTCACTGATTTCTGTAAACTAGCGTCCTTTATGGTCATGTCAGTTTTGGTGTATTGATTCAATGGAATTTTATTTAACTACTTTCCTAACTACCTTCCTAAGATACTGACCAGGTTTAAAGTTTTTATCCTGCCTCAAGTCTTCTTCAAGGCTCACTCTCAATTTTACGGTATAGCTAACGTTACTTTTTTGAATTAAATATTAGTTTTGCATTTCGTTATTGATTAGCAAATTTTGTTTAGATCATTGCAGGAGCTCAACTTACTGCACAGTTTCATGTTCTTTACTTCAAATGTTCTGGTTCAAGATATCTTGTCTAAAGGTTGAGCGCCTTGATGTGTGGTACAATTTTAGCTTGCTTTCGTTTATTCGCTTTCAGATGACACCTAAATTATTTTATTCATTGAAACGTACAATGGTTGTCTCGAACATTGTCATTGGTTTGCCGTATCCCTATAGCATCAGGATTTCTTCAAGAGTACCGTGGTAGCGTCTTCCATCATGTGTCTTCTAGATACATAGGTCTGATCCCTAGACCTATGATGCATAGGTCTAATCAATAGACCCATGATGCATAGATGTAATTCATAGACCCATGATACATAGGTGTAATTCATAGACCCATGATGCATAGGTCTAATCCCTAGACCTATGATGCTAGGTCTGATCACTGGACCTATGATGCATAATAGGTCTGATGGTGGTGAGTTTACTTGTCAGGTAGTGTTCCTATGAAAGCGTTTTTAATGCTACATTTTGTAGATTCAGTAGCAATGGTTGTGAAACTCAGTGAGTTTTAAAGTTAAGAACACTTAATTTCTCACATTCTAGAGTTCGGCCGATGTCTCATCCTGGGGAAACTTTTACAAGTGCATTTATTTCTTCATTATATGTGCATCATAAGATGTGCGAAATAATCTATTTAGGCAATAAGAGATTCCTAACCTGATGCGACCAGGTCTGTCAATATTATTTCAATGGATGTCATTTGAAAATCATTGATTAAAATTTCTATATATCGTTAGTCCAATGTCTATCAGTATTATTGATATGATTTACCTGCCTGTTTTCTTATCGTTAACATTTCTAACGCTAGGCACAAAGATAAACCCCTGAAGGGCCTTAGTCGTCTTTGAAGTGTATCAAGTCAAAAATGTACGTTCAGATAGAGTGATTTCTCCAATATGTCATTAAATTTTCGGGTCATGTGAGCTAAATTTTCCGTTTCTGTTCTACGTGAGGTTCTGCTTTAATGAAGCACTATTTATTTTTAATTTGTTTCCAATGCAAATTGTTTCAGAATTACCTTGCGTACGTCCGTTTTTCAAAAAGAAGTTAGGGACCTAATATTTAACATTTTTAGATCTTTCTTCAGTATTCGTCTCAATCATTTGATGGCCTAGTGCAGAGATTCTCAACCAGGGGTAAATTTACTAGGACCTAGGGGTAAATTTACCTCTGATTGAGAACCTCTGGCCTAGTGCGTGTTGAGAACTAAACGCGTGAAAGTTACGTTCGACTTACTGAGTTTTTCATCGTATGTTTCATCCACAAGATGCTCACTTCTGCCCTGTCATGAAAAATCCCATTTATTATAAGAAACGAATCTCGGGAGCTCGTTGCATTCCTCAGTGTTGTCCCCAGCAACAACAATGGCAATCTTGGGGCTCTGATCTATAAGAAAGAAACGGTGTTCAGTGGCCTTGTGTGTTCTTATATCTTAAGACTGACTCAATGGTTTGCTAGTGTGTTCGCTTGTGTTTATCGCAGTGCAGTTCATGTCGCCCATAGTTTTTCAGATTAATTTTTTGTCAGCAATTATAGTAAGGTATGTCCAGGGAAAACGTAATTTGATAAGTTGTTTCAAGAGACCGTCGTAAAACTGTAAATAAACAAGCATGAACTTATCAATATTTCAAGTGAAGTACACGTTCTTATGCTAAATTATTGCGCAACAAATTTCGCTCGGGAATTAGGATGGTTAAGGAAAAATTTCTCCGTCACGTGTATTTAAAAACATGGATGCAAAAAAATTATTACGTGACTGATGTAAACGTATTACTGTTCTTAAAAATGAAGTATCAGGGTAAGTGCCAAGAAGATGATTAAATTATATAATTAAAATAACTCGTTTTGTTTTCGCCCAAATCTGCTTACTGTTCTACAGGGCTGTTACATACATTATTTTATTGCGCTGCATAGTCACTATTCGAACAAGCGAACTCTAATATGAATGAACTACGTATTTTTTGAACAATTATTTAGATATAAATTTGATTGGTTCAAATAAACTAAAAAGTTTCTACTATCAAGAGGTTTTAAACCTTTGGAAGCAATTTTATACATATATATCACATGTCACCGAAGCCATTCAGTTTGATGAATTGCGACCCGATCGCTGCAACCCAATAGATCGCTATAGAATTTCATACGAAACTAATCCTGCAGTTTATAAAGCGAAGTCATTGTTGCAGAACAACTAAGCATAGACTTAAAAAGCAGCGACTACTGACTGTAATGAGAGACAGTGAAGCGATGGCCCATCAAAAAGCAACGGATTTGATCCAGGAAAGGTAGTCTGGGTTGGAGACTGGCACGTACAGTCCTGGAAACTGGTCCAGCCCACAGCCGTAGCCTTGGGAGACCACGCCTCCCAGCACCCAGACTCCGCTTTTGTGTGTGGGAGAGAAGTAGACCAGAGGACCTCCTGAGTCACCCTGCGCAAAAAGCATCATGTGATGCACCTCTTATGCTAGACGGGTAATGTTCTTGACCTGAGGAGTCCTAGGAGGATGAAAGTGTTCTTGCATACAAGTACGAAGGGCTGATGAAGGCTTTCTTTTTGAACTGAAGTAGGTTTGTGAGTTAACTAAATAGCAACACCTACAGTTTTAGCATCGCTAATGCCGTGCACGCTTGCGTAGCGAAATTGGCGATATTGACGGATTAGTAACGATGCTCGACTGTAGCAGTAGAGCCAGAGCTCGTCACGAGATGTGCTTGCTACATACTGCAGAAATATTACTTCTGATGTCGCTGTGTTCAAAATAAAATGTTCCGACAATCAATAGATGCACAACAGTATTTCTGAAATACAAATAAAATAATACACAGTAAATTTTATTCGAGTTCATGTTATCTAACAGCTTTTCTGCGCTCAGACTATTAAAAGGACTAACCAAATAAAAATTAACTGCTATTGAAAATTAACTATCGTATGAAAAGTTTATAGTTCGATAATTTAACACCATTTCGAAAAGCCCCAACTCAAAGCTAAAAAAATATCTATTGAAAGATTCAGGATAAAAAAAGCAACAGCTTTGATTATCATGACGACAGGCTTACCTGGCAAGTATCTACCCCTCCTCCTATCTTGCCGGCGCAGACGAAGGTGTCTTCTGTGATGCCATGTGGCCACTTGGTAGCATAAGTGGGGAGGGCCTTGTACGAGGCATCACACACCTCTGAGGGGAATACAGTCACCTCGGCCTCCTGCAGAATGGGACTGCTGTTTCCGCCTGCACATGCACAACAAAACTCAGCGTTCACATTCGGCTTATTATTGCAGAGAAGTAAACCATATTGCAAACGATGGAGCAATCTGAATTTTTGGGTTTTCTCATCAACCTTGCTAAGCATTTAGCAGGGATATAAATTAGATGAGAGCCACTCCCCACTTGGGATAAATTATAGCATTTTATTGCTGGTTTAACCACCGCAGCAACAATAAAAGCGATCTCAGCAGAGATGCACGGTATCAAGAAACTGGTATAAATTATGTGTTATATTAAATTAAATATTATAAGGTAAGCCACGTCGCGTAATGCACGATGTTCGTTGTCAGGTGATTGTCCCTGCCAAAAGGGCAATCGAGCGATTTTCAATTCCGCAAAGATAATAAACTCCAAATATAAGAAACAAGTGCTTAAAATCTATGAAAAAATGAATGGCTGAAAATAATCTCAATACACTAGAATGGCTAAGTCAGTCCCCAAACTTAAACCCAAATGAGAATTTGTGGTGGTATTAGACAATTCAATCGACAGCTCCTAGAAACATCCCAGATCTTAACATATGCAAAGTAAAGACTAAAATACCAACAAATATGTACCAACCAATAGCTGAGGACTACAAGAAGAGATTGGTTGCTGTTGAAGTGAATAATTGCTATACTACAACGTTTTAAATGTATATTAGTTCATTTATATCTCAGCTTTCTATATTTTCTATGCACATTTCTCCATTATGCACCTGTATACATACAATTATTACATGAATAGCATCGTTTTTGATTCGGTAAAAGTATGTTAAATTAAAATTGTCTTTGCTTACGAATATTCGTTTCCCCGCTGTATATACTTATGAGGTACGTTCACTTCGATATTCATAGTTTCATTACATTCGCTTCCTCAGTGTCGGGACGTCAAGCAGACGTGAACTTAGCACGCGCAACCCAGGTAGCCAAAGTTATTACTCGGATTGAGTTACACCGACAGAGGAACTATGTAAGTCATGACACCAGATATTAGCATTGATCTGAAACACCTGGTCTTATGAGCGCCGGTAATACTACACAATAATTCATTCTTTCAACGCATGGAGGGGGTTAAATTTTTTTTGACTACAAACAATTTACACGATTAGTACCACCAGTTGTCCAGACTAAATTAAAGTGTTGTGTGTTTGCCGCCAATTCGAGCCTTCTTCAATTGAGTATGCACTTCATAGGGAATAATAAGTGCCATAAAGCAAAAACCAGTGTGTCCCGTTTATGGCATCTTATGTATTACACTAATTCCACTATAAAATAATACACAGTTTGTTACTTGCTTGGTCCGCCTCTGTCACCCTCTTAAGGATTTAGATAGGAGAAAATTCGGTAGGGTATACATGTATTATAAGCATTGTATTGTGGATACCAAAGACACATCCTTCAATGTGGAAACTTTAACAAAACCCGCGTCCAGTGGCAAATTAAACGAAAAATTCAGTAAAAACACGTGAATTTTTACGTGTGGTTCTACTAGTACAGTAGTACCACGGTTAACGAACGCCTCGCATAACGAACAATTCGGTTAACGACCAACACTTTCGCGAAAAATTTGTCCCGAATAACGAACAAATTTTCAGATAACGAACAGCAAGACAAAGAACCCACCCGGCATTCCAACCTCAGTCGCACTCGAGACGTTGTTGCGGTTGGACGTTGCCTGTTTTCATCGCGTTGCACCCGTGTTTTTGTGTAAGTTTAGAACTTTATTTGCATAATATAGCCATCAAACACGTCTCCAAAGAAGGTTAAAAGCATGAGTAGTAATGTGAGGAAAAGACAAAGGCCAACAATTGAGATAAAGATAGAAATTATTTCTAAGCATGAAAATGGAGTACGTGTATCTGATCTCGTAGCGGAATACGACATGTCGAAGTCAACAATCTCGATCATTTTGAAGACTAAGGAACAAATTAAAGGAGCTAATGTTGCTAAAGGAGTGAGTACTTTCACTAAGCACAGGCCTCAGATAATTGAGGAAGTAGAAAAATTGCTTCTTGCGTATATAAATGAGAAACAGTTGGAAGGTGCTAATCAGTGAGGCTTTAATTTGTGAGAAGGTGTTACAAATCTATAATGATTTATTAAAGAAAACTCCTGGTACAACTACTGAGAGTAATTTTAATTTAAAACCAGTCGAGGTTGGTTTGAAAATTATAAGCATAGAACTGGGATGCGCAGCGTAGTCCGGCATGGAAAAGCAGCTAGTTCAGACAAGGAAGGGGCTGAGAAATTTGCGAGTATAGTGATTTAATTCAAGAAGAAGGATATGTACCGCAACTGGTGTTCAATGCAGACGAAACAGGTCTGTTTTGGGAAAAAAATGCCAAAGAGAACCTTTATTACAGAGGAAGAGGAAGCACTGCCAGGGCACAAGCCTAAGAAACATAGGTCAACTCTTCTGCTGTGTGGCAACGCAAGTGGAGATTTTAAGATTAGGCCGCTGTTGGTCAACCATTCGGACAATCCACGAGTGTTTCAAAGGAACAATATTATTAATAACAAATTGCTTCCGAAGTAACAATAATAATACTCCCGGAGTAAAAATGCCAGATGTTTTCATGGAGGGGGATTCCCCCTCAAAGCAGTAACTCCATCCCTTCCTCCCCACAAAACCATCCACTTATGCATCATATCGTAGTCAAAAAGATAAGTTATCTAATGTTTAAATGATTTCTTTAATGTTTTTATTTTTCTTCAACACTTTCTGTGCTGTATTATACTGAATTTCTCATTTAAAAATCATACATATAGGTTATATAATATTGATAGTCGAGAATCAATTGGGGATGAAAACCAATTATTTCTATTTCCATTGTTTCTTAAGGGAAAAATTGTTTCTGTTAACAAACGTTTTAGTTAATTATCAGCTTTCAGTAACGGATTGTGGTCGTTAACCGAGGTAATACTGTATAATATTACTCACCAAAAGCAGTGGCTCCCCAGCCCGTGATTCGAACGGTCGTGCCTATGATGGAGCGCAGGCCTTCCGTTGCCCATGGAAGACAAATTGGTCCAACTCCAGCCTGAGGGAAAACCGTGTGAAAGTAGAGTGTGCTTTTTGTTAAGACATCAATTCACATAACGCAACCACATAAGGTGTAGGATATAATCATTGCATTTTTTGTTGTTTTTAGCAATGAGCGGAGCTCTCTGCAACATCATGACGCTATTGAAATAGAATTTTACTAGAAATAGAATTTAAATGCTCGAAAAAACGCCTTCCGTTTTAATTGTCGATTTAAATCTTTTCTGTATTAGAACCAAAAATTTTAATTCACCTACCATTTCAATTATTAATAATAAGCTTGTATTCCCAGATGCATCCAAGTTATAATCCATCCGATATTTGTTCTCAAAACTGGAAACATAGTAGCATGCAGTTCGTTTTAAACTACACGTGCAGTCATTGCGAATGCGTTTCAGAGACGGAATCACTGTAGGGCTCACAAAACTCTAGCGGCAGCTGTAAGAGTGAGGACTGTTTTTGACACTTAAAATGGCGTATGGTTTCTGTATCTATACTTCCACTGAGCTGACTGGTGCTTCGTTTCAGGATTAGAAAACAGCATCCATGTCATATCCTTTGTCACAATCGATGAAAAGAAAGTTCCATTCATACCGTCACCACGCGTGTGAACGTCACCACGTCCCAACATGCCACGCGTGCAGCCTTGTGGTCATCCGTCAGCATTCGTGGCACCCACTTGGAGACACTTTTCACATTTTTAGTTCTTCATGCAGATTGTGTATATTCAATATTCGTTAAATAAGCTCCGTATCTCTCTTTGAGCTTCTTTTCTGCATTGCATGCGTCCCCCTGTAAGTTCTTCATTAGTTACATGCATGCAGTTGCATCATCAAGGTGGACGATTTTTACAGAAAATAGACACTTGAACATCCTTAATTAAAAAAAAAACACGATGTAAGCTACTCGTACTCTCACCCTCGTTCGAATTCGATCAGCCACTTGTATGAGCGCAAGGTCGTGGTAAGAGACGGAGTTACCAGCGGCCAGGTAATCTGGATGCACGACAACCTTCTCGACTAAGTGGTCTTCATGTCTAGCGCCCTCAGTAACCACGCTGTGGTCGTGCTCACCCAGACGCACAACGTCAGGCTCTCTGGTAACAACATCTTCAATGAGACACGCGCTGCATTGTGAGCTCGAAAACTTGTTCGAGCTATGATAGAAAAAAGCTGTCAGTATATCAAGAACGGTGACAACATTCAGGGAATAAACTATGTATATCTACATTTTTTTACACCTCGGTTATTTCAACTAACAAGGATTAAATTCATGTTGACTGTTAAATTATTTAAATGGGCTGTGATAGAAAAAGTTATGTTTATCAAAAACGCTGATAATATCGCCCATAAAGGACGCCATTTATGATGTATTCTGAATGCGTATTTTTCTTAGACCCAAGTTATTTTAATTGGTAATATTTAAACTTATGTTGAGCATTCGAAATTTACAGAAACCATGATAAATCAGAATATTTGGTATATCAAGAACTTGAGTGCATTGAACACATAGCAAGCTGTCCAGAGAAAAAAAGCTCTTCAACTCTGTGTAAAAGTCAGGATTAGTTGGGACCAGATTCCCAGTTTTTGAATACGGTAAAATTAGAATAAGTGATGGAATCAGGATGTTAAGTTGGTCTAATCTACTGGAAATACCACGTACGTGAAATCACATGTCACCACACATTATGACTGCAACCTCCCTAGCGGAATATTCTTCATCAAAGGAACAAACTGTGAGGAAACTCACCCAAGAATAAGGCAATGAGCGGCGGTCAGAAGCCAACGTTCGTTGATCAGAATTCCGTCACAGTACCAAGTGATGATAGAATCCAGACGATGTCCCAGCAAAGCCTGCACAATGCAGTCATTCATTAAATCAAGTCTTCAAACATATTATAATGTAGGGATCAAACGTGGCAAACTTAAAATGAATATAATTAATGATGTACATAATTAATTTTGAAAGCATTGATTCAACATATGTTATTGAAAATTATTACGTCCCATTTCTTACAATAGAGTTATTGTTTCAAAATAATACGAAATATTTTCAAACACGAGAAATGTTTAAAGTGAGTCAACACTGTTGAGAATGAAAGCTCTAGAAAATCAAACGTCATTGTTTGTTTGTTCAGCATCGCAACAGAAGATATAAGTGACCATTCGATGAGCACGAGTTCTTTGCTGGAAAATGATGCTTTATTTTCTCCAGGAATGCTTTGCGACGTTTGAGACCAAAGTTGAAAGAACTTAGGGAAAGCTACGATGGCTGAAATACTGAAGAAAAGTGTCCATATGAGCCAACATGCGAAGTAAACAGAAGGCACATGGTTAGGCGTTAATTGTTACTAAATTATCATCGAATTTTTGACGTTGGTAATAACATATAAGTGGAAATTTAGTGAAAATTCAGTAACAATTAACGTTTCACCAAGTGCTTTCTATTATATCTGCTTTACACGCGGGCTTTAATATGGATCGATTGAAACTAATATACAACACAAAAAAAATTCAGCAATACTGTATTCTAATATTAATGGTGCATTCTGCATTCGAGCACCGAGTACTTGATTTCTTAGACGAAATGCAAAAAATCCCATCCTAAATCAATGAATTTGAGACGTTTGTCACTCGAATTCTTAAATATTTACTTCAACGTTATCCTAGACACTGAATGTACTGTAACTAAACTCTACACATAAAAAACTAAAAATGTACCATTTTTTCTCAGCTACACAGTTTAGTATAGATAAATTACCAACTGTCCCACAAATTATACGGAGATGAATTATAACCAGACGTGAACAACGCCGTAAGTTCAGTTTTTTTGGCTAAGTACGAGTATTTTCAGCACTTTTTGAGTGACGCCAGTACGTTCTAGCATAGAGCTAGAATTTTAGAACGAGAAGTTGTTCGGGAATTAGAACAACTTCAATGATAAGCTTAATAGTTGATCGCAGTATGACACCATTGAATTATGCACATAATACCAAATATACGGTAAATATCATATACAAAAGTTTTATAGTGTCGTAAAGCAGATCATGGTACAAGCATAAAAGCAACTAATCGAAAAATTTCACAAGGTTTTTCTGCAAAATTCTAAGAGAAACAACTGGGGGTAAATATGCTTGAAAAAACGTGTATTACGCACATGAGTGATAGTTTAATACAGTACATAACTACATTTTGAAGCGTCTGAAGTTCCAATCGTTGAAAATTTCAATCAAATCAATGTTGCGTACCAAATAAAATCACTTCGATTCCTCTACATAGATTTACACAAATTTGTGCACTACTTCGAGTCTCCCTTGCAGATAGAAAATTTGTAGTCATGCATTTAACATGCATGAAATAAAAATCATACGTAACACATAAACTTCTAAACGAAATATATACATTTATCATTTGTGACGTTATTCTAACTTGAAATTAAAAACCAGTGATGTGCATGCACTTTTCAAAATTAACTATTTCGCTCAATCTATTTAAAGTTCTATTCGGGATTTTCCTCCAATTTTATATTTTTGACTGGACTGGTGAATTTTAAAGCTGCGAGCAGAGTGTTCCAGTGCTCCTATAACAAAATGACATGAGTGATTTCATTAAAGAAGCTATATTCACGATTAATGCATATTCTAACGATATTTTTGCTACCTCAGCTGTGGACGGAAACGTTGAGGTCATACTCAGGTAGGTAGAAAATCCACTGATTAGTTCTCGTGCTTACGTAACACTTGTTGATGGGAGTGAAGTGATTGGAAATCCCCGTTGCTGAAAACGAAACCTGTTCGAACTACAAACAAAATTGTGTTTGCCATCGGACAATAAAATTTCAGTGTTATTAACCCTTTCAAGTCTGGTGGTACACACTTCATAGCTCTGAAAAGGTCTTGTTTAATGTTTGTTGGTACAGAAAGCATTCCACTTTTTAATTTTTCGTTTCTGTGCAGCTCAGCAGCTCAAAATGTGTACCACCATCATAAATGTAAGGGAATATCCATATGAATTTATAAATTTTTAAACATGTGACACATTTTTTTCCATCAAAAGTATGAGGTTGAAAGCGTTAAGGATCATAGTCATATGCTATATTTTTAAAATTAGCTTCTTAACAATCCCCATTTAAAATTTTGTGGTTCAGAGAAAACCAAGTTTATACCACCTGATCCAAGATTCGGGAATAGTCATTTCAGAGGTCTTATGACGTGCTAAATTAGCAAGTAAACAAAATATTTCCAGAAATGTTCACTAAAAATAAATTTAAATTACAAAAAATACGCTCCAGGACCTCAGCGGTCTTCGGACAGAATTTTCATAAAATGAGGCACAGGTTTGGGACCCACCATCCACGGATGCGTGTTCAAACGAGCATCCACTCCTCCAGTTACAACTTGGATGAAATTAATATCCCTCTTGACTCTGAGCAGTGGCCCAGCCAACTCTACCAGCTCAGTCAATGTGGGTTTTGAGCCGTTCCTCCTGTTGCTTGACCCAGAACTGGCTTCTCCCAAAGCAGTCGGACGCACCGGCGTCAAGAAAACAGCAGGAGCTAACACCGGTCTTGAATTCACCGCAGGGCGAGTAGCCTGAGCGATAATCCGACCGCACTCTGCCACAATGATTGAATTCACTCGGTGAATTTAAACTTGAACCTTGCCCCTTGAGACTAAAAACCGTAGTAGCAGAGTGTCTATTTCTTGTACACAAGTTTTATTTTACTATATTTCTTGTGTCGTAGCATTGTACTTTGATTTTGCATGACTTCACATATAGATGCACATAAAGATGTCTCACATGAACGGGAGGAAATGAAATATTTCGGTCGTTTGATACTCCTATTATTTTTGTCATGTGTAACAGAACTGCAACATGCTTTCATGCTCTAGAAAATCACGGACAAGAAAAATGAAGGGCTACAGCATCAATTTTCCTAAATTGAGCTCAGAAATCGAGGATCACAAATTTTATATTTGTTCCAAAATAATTAGTCGGCGTGATATCGTCAGGCGTCGTATTGAAAAAAACTTCTGATATTGATAAAAATTTTCGCTTCTCATGAGGGAATGGAGTTTACTACCTTCGTCTACGTCACAATACCTCGTGGACTTCTCACTCTTTATGAGTAGTATTTTTAGAGATAAACCATTTTGCTGCATATCTAGAAATAAGAATTTCTTGAGAGTTTGGCCTAATGGGTAGTAAGCCTTCTTGCTTATTTTACTCGATCCCTTTTTCTTTGACAAAGGCGGTTGGTGAACCGTAAAAACGCGAAGATTATTTGAAACTATTCCCGTGTATGTTGTCCTGCTTTTTATAAATTTCCACAAATTTTAGTACGTGATCAAAGAGTGAATTCGGAGAGTTTCCCAGACTTATGACAGGAGTCTGTGCACTATAAAAACAATACTCGAAAATTCTGGCACTTTTCCCTTGTATCAAAACGGCAATCGTCTTAAAAACAGAGCTTTCAAATTAAAAAAAGGCTTATGCCAACCATTCATTCCGCTGTTTCATTATTTTAAACGGGAATTGCAATACATACTTTTGTTACTGGCTGATACAGACATATATGTAATGAAGCAAGAATAAAAGTTTAGAGCCTTGAACTCGCGCGAATGGACCACTCAATAGACATACATGCATCGCTATGTATTCAGTCATCAGTGAGTCTGTAATCGAGTTTCATTTAGTTAAAATCTTTTGCGCCTACATTCTCCTTCAAACTCCAAGCTTTCATTAACACGGTCATGCCACCGCAAGCACAGGGCATGTACAGTTTGCGAGTGGACGAGCAGGGACAAGTTTGAAGAGCGTCCACACCATATATTATAGTTTTGCTTGATAAAAAAACGGGAGCTTTCGAGTCTGCTGTTCGTACGATCGGATAAAGTCGGTCATTGAAATCGATCTCATGTAATATTTTTGCAATAATTATAGATATATCTTTGAACAATATTTAGGCGCAATAATATTTTGGACATATAATTTTAATTGGTGAGCAAGACATATTTTCTTCTGTAAACTTCATGTCGCTTGAACACGCAAGATATTCCTGATACTTTGACAAGAGATACTATTAATTCAAGGAATTATGTTACTTTAAATTTTGATTTAAAGATTTTTGAACAAAATTTTATTTTAATTTTTTGGAAATCTAGAGATAGAATTTGGGTTTAATTGAGCGGTATATCAACACAGAAAGAATGATCAAATCTGCCAGTGTGCATAATGTTCTTTTTTGTCCTTGATTTTGGATACACATTCTCATTGAAATGTGAAAAATATGAGATACTGTTGAAATATTCATATATGAATCAAGAAATGGTGTGTATAAAATCTTTTATTTGACTTTTAAGGTTTCATAAACTTTCATTGTTCATTTAATTTTTTTATTGTTGATATAATTATTTTAGATAATTTGTATGAAGTACTTAGCACTGTAAAATTGGAAATACTCATAATAGATGATTTAATAAAGAAGAAAAAATTGGTAGTATCAACAATGCTATTAGCCCTCGCAATTGATAAAGAGAAATGTGAGAAAGTTCAGGCTATGAAGGCATGGACCAAATGGACAAAAAGTGACTTTAAAGCAAACGGAAAAGCGTGGGTTTTCCTTTAAAGACTCGATTAATGCTAAAATATCCGTTCTACGCCACTCGCTCTCCATGACGAATGTTGCGTTCGTGTCCGTGTTTTCCAACTTGGAAAACACGGACACGGTCGAATATGGTGCTTTGATGATTGACCGTGACCGAACACAAGATTCGTCAAACACGAACGCTAAAATCGACCAAAAGATTGATAGTGAAGACGGGGCTTTAGGCTGCCACTGTTACAGGTCGTCCAGTGAACGTAGTCAGGCACTATTATAGCTGTACTTAGAGGCTCAAGTTTAAATGAAGTGTTATTATATGGTAGCATTTCAATCAATAAACTATTATACAAATACAATACTATAAAAATATTCTTCGTCTTCACCTAGCCTATAAGCGTATAATTTAAATTAGGAGTTTCAAAGAACTAAACGCACTATCCACGGATTGTCTTCAGCTGCTGTATCCTGGTCACCGGAAACGAAAGACATGAAGATTTCCCCACATCCTTAAAAATTCCAACGGAGTATTTCCCCGTGAGAAAATGCTACTTCAAAATAGTCCTTGCATTTAAATTGCACACGTGAAATTAATTACTTTGTCCATGTTTCTATCTCTCAGAGGTTATCATATGAAAATCGTATAAATTCAGTGAGGCAAAATTCCTATATTAGTTAGAAAAAAGGAATAAAATAAACCTTGTTCCATTTCGGCACACGTGAAATATACAATGGTTTTTAACCCTTTCGATACTGATGGTTCATTAAGTACCGCTCCAATTTTGTAACCGTAGAAACTAAACGAGGGCAAAAATCTTCTCTGCTTTACTGGCAGTACATACTAGTACCACTCTCGCATTGAGATCTAGCGCTATTAGTCAACTTTAGCAGCCACACAACATCTTATGCCAGAATTGCTGCTGACAACCAACCGGGTGAGTGCCTATAACTTTGTTACAACTTATATCGACTATATATTGTTATATATCAACTTTTATAAGTTCTTTGAGATTTTACTTCGTAGAATAAGTGTTTGGTTGTAGTGAAAACTATAATATACGCTGAAATAACTTTGACTTTTTTATTTATGACCAATAAACAATAATGCCTCAAATATACCGCCAGCTGGGCCGGCCTCAGATGTACCGCCAGTATTCCTAGAGCTACTTTTATACATCGGGTATTGTAAGCGTGTAATTGTAGTTCTTATATTTTTTCTGCCTTCAGTGATATGAAGAGAAGAGGATTTCATAGCAACAAAATAGAAGAAATTAAGTTTGATATACCATCAGATTACGCTCACGAAACCTATGAAGAGTCCGATGATGAGTCCCTTGAGTACTCTGCTCTGGATTTCTCTCAATTTGCTATAGATGGCATAGAGATTGAAGTTGTGGCTGTGAATGAAGAAGATGAAGCCACGATATTGATTGATGCTGATGCCTCCATGCAAGAAAACTCTGTCCACGTTGTTTCAAAATTCCAAACCTCATCAACAAAACGCAAATGGGAAAAGAAACCAGAACCTGCGGTTGACGTTGCATTCAAACCTACGAAAGCTGATGTTGATATTGCAATAGCAACTCTTCTTGAAGCGTTCTTTGAATTCTTTGACAAAGATATAAGTGAAAAAATATGTTTTGAGACAAATTTGAAAAGTGTTCAGAAGGGAAAGCCAGCAAGCATTTCGGAGGAGGAGATGCAAGTTTTCCTAGTTATAAATATCATTATGGGCTATCATAGCCTTCCTCATTTAACCCATTATTGGTCTAAAAAGAGGGATTTTGGAGTTGCTCCTATCAAAGAGACAATGTCCAGGCAGACATTTCAAACAATTCTCACCAACCTTCATGTCAACGATAATGCAAAGATGGATTTGACAAAAAACGAAAGACTTCAAAATCCGGCCCTTACTGGAACATCTCAACAAGCGCTTCAAGGAGAACAGATTGTTTCGCGAGTACTTGAGCATTGACGAGTCTACCATTCTTTTCAAAGGACGAAGCAGCCTCAAGCAGCATAATCCAATTTAGCCAATCAAAAGAGGGTTCAAAGTCTGGTGCCTTGCGGACGATAGAGGCTACATCTACAAGACTGATGTGTAACACTGGAAAAACCAGCAGCAGTCAAACCAAAGAAAAGTGTTCGGACTTCGCCGAGATATAGTACTGTCATTGGTAAAGGATCTCCAAGAAAATCACAAGGTTGTTTTTGACAATTACTTCTCTTCCCTTCCTCTTCTTGAAGAACTGAAGTCTCGCCACATCCTAGTATGTGGCACTATTCGAACAAACAGGAAAGACTTCCCTCAGCTAGCGTCGGACAAGGATCTAAAAGGAGGCCAATGTGATAATTGTTCAACTCCAAACGGGATTACGGTTTATAAGTGGATGGATAAGAAAGCTGTTCACATTGTATCGAACTACCATGGTGATTCAACAAAAACTGTGAAGAGGAGGAACAAGGATGGCTCCAAATCGAATGTTCCATGCCCAACCGTTGTGGATGACTACAATAAGCACATGGGGGGCGTTGATAAGCACGACGTGCTCCGGTAGCTGTACGGAGTTAACAGAAAAAATCCAAAATGGTGGCACAGACTGTTTTTTGGGTTGTTGGACATGTCAGTAGTCAATGCTTATGTGCTGTATTAGGAGCAGTTCCCTCAAGAATCAACGTCTCTTCCAGAATTTCCCAGCGAGGTTGGACTCGCACTGTAGGC
>VCRD01001716.1:63421-75896 GCA_006783055.1 Trinorchestia longiramus | reverse complement strand
GCCTACAGTGCGAGTCCAACCTCGCTGGGAAATTCTGGAAGAGACGTTGATTCTTGAGGGAACTGCTCCTAATACAGCACATAAGCATTGACTACTGACATGTCCAACAACCCAAAAAACAGTCTGTGCCACCATTTTGGATTTTTTCTGTTAACTCCGTACAGCTGTCGGAGCATGTCGTGCTTATCAACGCCCCCATGTGCTTATTGTAGTCATCCACAACGGTTGGGCATGGAACATTCGATTTGGAGCCATCCTTGTTCCTCCTTTTCACAGTTGTTGTTAAATCATCATGGTAGTTCGATACAAAATGAACAGTTTTCTTATCCATCCACTTATAAACCGTAATTCCGTTTGGAGTTGAACGATAATCAAATTGGCCTCTTTTTAGATCCTTGTCCGACGCTAGCTGAGGGAAGTCTTTCCTGTTTGTTCGAATGAGCCACATACTAGGATGTGGCGAGACTTCAGTTCTTCAAGAAGAGGAAGGGAAGAGAAGTAATTGTCAAAAACAACCTTGTGATTCTTTTCTTGGAGATCCTTTACCAATGACAGCACTCCATCTCCGCCAAGTCCGAACACTTTTCTTTGGTTTGACGGCTGCTGGTTTTTTCCAGTGTACACATCAGTCTTGTAGATGTAGCCTCTATCGTCCGCAAGGCACCCGAGTTTGACCCCTCTATTGATTGGCTTTTTGTCCTCGTTTAGTTTCTACGGCTGCAAAATTGGAGCGGTACTTATATGTACCATCAGTATCGAAAGGGTTAATTAACTAATGACCAAGCTTCCAGCGACAGTTCCCACCCATTTTGCAACTTGAGGTAGAGGCTCGTCGGGATACGTTGCGATTATTTAGATTATGAAAGCTTAAGGAAATAGTTGAAGTCCGTCAGTATGTCAGCCTACTGGTTCCTTGTACTACAATAAGAGAAAATTTAGGGGCTGTGTGGAGCTTCCAACTCTCGAAACCAAGGACCTGGTTTCACACGCACATCACTAACCACTCGGTTCCAGTGGAAGTATAGACGAAGAAATTGGTTCCCAAAACGTACACTCGAAGGATACTTGAAGAAAAGATATATACCATAGAAACAGCATGTTCAAGATCACCAGTAAACCAATGCTTCGCAAGAAGAAAATCTGACCGATAATAAACCAGAAAAATGTTGAAAACATTTCCACCTCTTTGATGAACCGGCGAAGATACATTTACAGAGTCGAGGTATTCCCGATTTCAATTCATCATTAATTACCTGAACAAGGTCAAGTTTTCACAGCCTATTCCACAACTGTAAGTTCTTGCGCCTCGATCCATTAAAAACTAGCCCTGTGTGCTAATTTTTTAATGAAAAATCAGACCTCATTGAAAAATTTGTTTCCCCCCCAAGGATTTCGTTCATGGTGACCGCACAGGTTTCAAGTTTTCCGTATTCTTCGACGTGTGCACATTGGTGCAAATTAAGCTTTAGTAGTCAGCGTTTAATTTCCTGGGAAATGGAATTTATAGCGACTAAGATTTTCACTCGTCTCCGAAGACCGACAGGCTTATGTCCCAACAATGCAGTGCAAAGTGCATAAAGTGTGCAAAGAATTTTCCGTACGTACGCAGATTACGATTTTAATCTTTAATCAAGATTTTACGAGCAGAATAAAATGATCTTCCGAACGTGCAGTAGTGTTGTTGTGCGCTATTTCTTTTTGTAAATTACTAGCCAGTAGAATAGAATGAGGCTAAAGGAACGAACCTTCTGGCCCATTCTTTGGGTCAGATAATCACTTCGATAATTATTCGGTTACCCAAGTCCCATCCCGTAATTCTAGCCGCGTCAACCATGGCGGCAGCGGGATTCGAACCCGGGTCTTCTCGCTCGCAAGCGGATTCGCTTACCAGTCGACCAAGCTGGCAATAAGTATCATGCAATACTGTCCCGCTTAAGCTCAAACAGATACTTGCCTTGTGCTATTATGATTAATTAACAAAATCGCTACGTACCATCCAAGGCCAGCTGTTCCTCACAGCATTACGGCCGCCAACAACAGCAATACCGAAATCCCGCTCTATATCAGCGTGAACAACGGCACCCTGATTGACACCCCTCTTTGGCCGGGACAGCGATGATAATGAAGATGAAGGCCCACCAAAAGAACGGATGATCTGCCCGCACACTGTTACAGATCCAAGTGGTGAGTTCTTATGTCTAGTGCAATTTATTAAGTAAAGAAGTGAAACACTAGAAAGTAAAATTAACGTTTAAATAATAACAAATTTTCTACCCCTTCTCCCCTTTCAACAGGACTGCAACTGTATATGTATGAAAGAAGCATGCAACAGAATAAGACGCTTCTCAGTTCTCTCGCTCCTAATTTTTAGATGATGATTACAGAACAACCTTTGACCTGAACTCGCCTTTAAGTCCTTGACAGTATAGTTGTAGAGTAACTTTAGTGCATCTAAGCAAGCTAGAGCCCCTGCACGAGTACATCAACCATCTGTGGGCGCTAGACAACAAAGCCACTAAAGGACAAGGGATATCAGTTGCAACAATGCAATCTATTCTCATTTTACAGATTGACTTTTCTCAACTCGCTGACGTCAGAGGTTAGCTTCAAAGGTTTAGTTGTACAGAATGGACGGTGAGAAAATAATTCCGAAACAGAAGCGAACGAACCCGGTAAGGCAAAAACGCCACTTCGCCTATACACACAAGAATATTACGAAAAAATGAACTTAACTGGACTGAGAAATTTAACTTAGAAAACTATCACAAGCTGTGATGCTATATGAATCCGCAGTCACCAGCTGGAAGAATTTAGAGAAGATGGAAGAATTTAGAGAAGATGGAAGTATCTGAACTACAGACTAACTTCCATCCTGAGCTTCATCCTATATACTGTGTTGATAAAGTATACGTAACTGAAGAGCTAGCACGTATGACTGTTCTTCAATCTCGAAAACCAATCCAAAAGCTTCTTTTTTCCGGTAAGACGCCACCGATCAATACGGAGCTATTAGAAGAGACAACAATATACGCAATGGTAGAAATTGGTATGAAATTTTACACTAGGCAGAAAAATGAACAATGATGAAGAGAATTTATGAGCTTCGTTGTTAATATTTGCTAGTAGTTTCAATACCTCTTAAAAATTTGCTTTTGCATTTTCAGTTATAAGCTTTGCCAAGCTTCTAGTTTTTCTTACTAAAGCTATGTGACGATTAAAACAAAAAAGAAGAAGAAAGTATGTGAAAGAATGTAACAGTCTTAAGAAAATAGTTCAGTCCATTCCATAGATATGATTGTCATTGATAAAAACTAATTCATCCAGGCCAATAGTGTCACACTGTCATCACTGCTAGCACAAAACTCATTAGTAGGAGTAGGAAGAGTGTTGTTCCCTCTAAAGAATACACTGGCATTGCGCAACTGATCCTATGTAAAAATTTCCATGAAGTCACGAACTAAACCTAACTTTCTTTACTAGTCTTAAAAACGATTGTTAGGTAAAGAATCTAAACAACATCTCTTCATGAATGTATTTATTGATAATAATGAATTCCTATTAGCGATTAATCGATATCGGTATCGAAAACCGGAATACCAAATGCTATCCCTTATATTGGAATTTGCATCAGAATTCAAAATTTTAAGATTTTTTATTTTTAAAGAGATTCTTAACCGTTTATACGTGTTTAAACCTACTAATTCAACTACCAGCACTGAGGAGGCAATACCCAGGTTGTCATAATTGGTACGATGGTACTAAACTTGATACGCTTTTCCTTCAAATGATGGTTATGATACGTTTGGTCCTACGTCATCGTAATTCATTAGAGTTTTGTACTCATGACAAATTTTGTATTTTATTTTTTTTATTAAGATTTACTCATTGAATTACGAGATCATATCACAAAATTATTAAAACATTGAAATATAAACCTGAAAGTGAACTTTTATCGATATTTTTAGCACGTTCAAATTGTGTATAAGCCGAGTACAATCCTGCAAGACGGGAAAACAGAGGGAAACGATCTAGTACTTCATTAAAAACCATTGACAAATATGGTTGCAGGTTGATGCTGAAAAAAGTGAAAATGAACACAAGAAGATACTGTAGTACTTAACTAAGGCCCAGACTATTGGGCCAGATATTACAAAAAAAGAATTAAGCAGGAATCGGAAATCGAATCGGAAACCGTATTGAAATCGTGGCATTTGAATGGTATCGGTATAGGAATCATTCAAAATTTTGGTATCATCTCATCACTAATTAAAACAAACAATTTAAAATATCGTTTTATAGGAAAATTAATTCATTGGAAAATTAGAATGCTGAGAGTGCTGGCATTAACAATGCTCGTACCCAAATACAATTAATTTTGATATAATTTTCAACAGTGCAATAATGCAAATAATTACAACAACAATGCAATAATTACTGAATACTAACCTAATTCGATTGACTTGTTCTCACCTGGTTCATTCGAGGGTGCTGGGACCAATTTGTTGATGATGGAAAACGTGGAGTTGGTGACCAGCCTTTCTGCAAGCCGGGAAATGTACAAGAAAACGTTAGGAAACTTAAACTTCTAACTAGAAAATATGGGAAAGGGGGAGGGTCAATAACTATAAAACGTTGAAAAACGCAGATAAACTACTATAAAACGTTGGAAAACGCAGACCAAGCATTGCCATACATAGGCATGGGAGTTTGGTAACAGCCCAAGAATAGATCAAACAGCTTGTTCCTATTGCTTTATTCTATTCTACCGGAACACTAAACTACACTACTCGGCTACCAAGTGTCGTCTTTTTGCGTTATCGTATGAACCTTTAACGGTTTTCATGGTGTGACGGATTCCCATATTTTTAAACTTGCGTATCTGCGTAAGGAAAAAGATTTCAAAGTATGACCTTTTGATGTGCAAACGAGTCGGTACAGTGGAACTAATTTTACGATATCAATCTGAATGTTAAATCGAATAACAACTTACTAATTTTTTCTAAATCTCTATGAGAAAAGAAAATGTATGCATCGTGTCGCAATGATATTTTAGACTAAAGATTATTCATCTCTGGAGTGTTCCGTTCGAACTTTGCATCAGATCTTCAATACTAACTTTTTGATAGTAAAAATCCTACTTGATCCTACATAACTTTGCAACTACATTGATTACAACTTCCTGATAGTACATGTACTACTTTATGCTATTAACTATGTATCAATATTCATTGATAAATTTTTGATAGCACACGTACGATACTAGCAGCAAATCTAGACATCTACGAGGAACTTGTTTCACCCATTGTCTACCCACGGTACTTCTCGCGACGGTCGTGTTCACCGCATATTTAGTTTTCTTTGTTTCGTAATGGTAGACGACAGTTGGTAGTGGTACGGAGAGTCACCGTCAATAGACAATGGCATAATTATCGTACTTTGTAACAGACCAACTACTAGACAAAGGGTTAAGCATTTAACTCAGCGACACACCAACCACTAAACAAGCGGCTACATATCCAACTCAGCTGAACACCCACCAATAGACCAGGGGCTCCCAACCTTTCTCTGACCTTGTACCCCTTCAGTATTTCGACAGATGAGCATACACCCCTGAACTTTTATGACAAAAAGGTAAGTAGAAAAATAAAATTCCGCAGAATTTTTATAGAATTTTTAGCTTGTAAAAACTATAAACTAACATTAAATGTACCTCTTTAGATAAGTAAATGTACCCCTAGGGGCACATGTAGCCCGGGTTGGGAACCCCTGCACAAGATAAAGAGTTGAACTTCTAACTCGGCGACACACCAACCACCAGACAAAGAGTTAAATATCTAACTCAGCGACACACCAACCACCAGACAAAAAGTTAAATATCTAACTCGGCGACACACCAACCACCAGACAAAGAGTTAAATATCTAACTCGGCGACACACCAACCACCAGACAATGAATTAAATATCTAACTCGGCGACACACCAACCACCAGACAATGAATTAAATATCTAACTCGGCGACACACCAACCACCAGACAAAGAGTTAAATATCTAACTCGGCGATACACTAACCACTAGACACAGAGTTAAACGTCACACCAACCAGGAGTCAGAGGGCAGCACACCATCTGCATCACTCCTCTTCTGCCGCAAATTTGATCAAAGAATATTTCAGGCACAGGACCCCTCCTGAGAGCTGGGCATTTGGATCGAAGAGTGCACCTCCCCTTCTGTCCACTGCGTGAGATGGTGCATGCCAGCGAGGGCGAGTCCTTAGAACCTGGGAATATCAGACCTGCAAACAAAAAATAAGGACCTTCATAATGTTAACTACTTGTTTAATTTTAGTTATGCTTTGCAAAACTATCGTGCTAGAGAAACGAAAAAGGTAAAATCGGGATTTTTACTTTAAGTATGCGATTAGTTTTAACGATTATTTTTAAAACAGTACATTAGAACGCGACATATACAGCATTTCCAAAGCTATGAACAATGCTTGACATAAATTCAGCAAAAGAACTTGAGTTTTTCAATTTTTTTAATCCCTCGCGCTAAATAGAACAACGTTACCATTACTCTCCAATACAAAATTCAAGTCTTATGACGCTACAATTTTAACAAAATGTCTATGGTACAAACATGTCTGTATGTTTGTGAAATTCTACTGAGCATATACACAAGTAAATATGTATGAATGTCATATTTACGTTCTCATTCATATTGGGAATAAAAATGCATATTTATTGCTGGGTTATTAGTTTCAATTGACATCTTTTGAAGCCAAACTTTGTTACTGTACAGAGACATTGAAGTATCGTCTCACCTTGACATGACACATGGTGGAAAAAGAGAACGACCGTAAGTCCGAAACGAAGCGCTAGCATGGTGGCTATTGCCCTTTTTTCTGAAATAGATAAGTTTTTAGTCGAGATAAACAAATAATTTGTTCACTAGCAGCTCAAGTTAGAACTGCGTAACTCTACTCTCAGCAGTAAAAATTTTTTTAGTGTGAACTATGTTCTATGTGAACTTCAACATGAGCCCATCTTAACATGGTAATGTTGATGTTGTCCGTACATAGTTTAAATTAAAAAAAATCAACGAAATACGTAATTCGAGCATTTTCATTTTGTTGCCTGTATATCGTACTAGCCTAAATGATTTCAAAAATGGGGAAGAAACATCAATCTTGACGTAACTAGCAGTGGTTACACATGATAACTATGGAAGTAACTCATGCTTGAGGAGAAAAACATATTTTAACACGTTGACTCCGAAGTGGTACGTATGTGTACCACTGAGATTAGGTTCTGTAATTTTTTCAGATCCTTCTAGTGACTATGCGTACAAAGTGAAGTTTTACACCAATCAGGCAATCGGAGGCAACGTGTTAAGTGAACACCTATGCCCCGAAGATAAGAATCGCACATTTAACATGAAAGTTTTAAAAATACTGTGTACAATGACGATTCAAATTGCTTCTGAATCGTCTATAATCCAGAATTGCAAACTCCCGATACAAAAGAACTATATCACTGGTAACTAAGCACAATGTTCATACAGTCAAAAGTCTATAAGAATTGGTGGATGGTGAAGCGCCACGCACCCTTGCACACCAGTGAACTGACTCAAACTGCGGACTGCGGAGTAGTGGAGTACGGGGTTTCCGTCATACCGGAGTATAACCCTTACTAAAGGTCGAGAGCTCCCCATACTGCATTGCCAACAGCCGGACGGAGTTTGCACGGAGGAAACTTCTGGCACATTTGCTGATAAAAAAATAAATGTAGAAATTATTTGCTCTCTCAACCCGAGAAGCACATAAAAAGGGTGTATAATCCCGACATTACTTCTTATCAAGCCAAGATATCAGGTCGTTGTGTATGAAATATCCAATTTTGAATAGAAAATTTATTGTACATTGTCACCAGCAAAAATGAATATAGTACAATAAAAGTAGGTGCCTATTTTATCATCTTTTCCATTTTATGGATAATTTACTTATGTCGACCCCAGATAATTCTGAAGAGCAAGAGGTAATGGTCATTGTTTACCACGAGGCTGATTTCCATAAGTAAAGTCATCAAACCAAAACTTCTGAAATCGTAGACGTGCAGTGCGCTCATTCACCACATCTTCGCCAAAAACCTCATCGGTTTTCCGAGCTGTCTGTGATGACAGAACTCATATTCATATCCATTAGCAATCCGAACTTTTGATCTATCCCCAAGTTCAGAAAAATCGATCGTCATTAAAAAATATACAATAATATGTAACATCAAGAAGCGCTTCTGAAAAAGCTCAATTCTGTAAAATTAAACAACAACATTTTAAACATGAGAGTTAACCGACTCCAAATTTAGTGCGTAAAAAAATCAAACATTTCCTTCTTAACGACTTAAAAATTTAATTCTGCCGGGAGAAAATTACACCCTCACCAGGAGCGCTTCTTCATTTTAAATTTCCATCAAATATTATTTGATATCATATGAATCCCTACAAATAAACGGTAACGTGTTGTCTTCAATATTTAATATTAGTCACAGGGTTGTGCACAAAACTAAATAAACTATCAAACTCATTATGAAGACATACAATACTCGACCATCCAAAATGTACGTTATGATCGTTAATACAATTTTTTCTCAAAAATTCCACCATACATTCGTGCGTTAGAGTTCCATCCCATATATTCCTTTGTTATCGTTAGTTTTTGGTGACAATAAGGTTCAAATTTCCCTCCCCGTAAGTTAAAAATTGAAATATAAACAAGATGAATAACTGCATGGAGACTGGATACAATAGAAAGTAGGTCTCAGTGTTCGATAGTGAGGTCAGGTGCGGTGAAAATAACTGTAGTTACACCTGATAGCTGTGATAATTATAGTTTCTTTTTTGTACAGGAAACTTTCACATGTTTGGCAGATGTCAATAACCTGTACCCTAAATTATGCAACAGCGTCCATTGTAGAATAATTATTTCAAAATTTAAATAGTCTTCAGAACGATGCATTTTTGTAATCAAATAATTTCAAATTTCTGAACTTATTTGCACAACATTAATATATTAGTAGAAGTCCATTTTCAGTTCCTATCGGCTAAATTTTTCAGAAAAATATTTTACTACCCGTTTTTACAAGAATGTTTCATTTCCTTGTTTTGCAGTGCTTATTAAGAGTTTCGTGAGAAAAGAAACTTCATTACGTACATTTAAAAGGAAAAATATGTTCGCGGGACGTAACGTACGTGAAAACACAATAATCGACTACAACTGGCTGCATTCGTACACAGAAAATAGATAAAACACAGAAGCAAACTACTGGCAAATATATATCGGGATTAAAACAAAATGCATATTAAAAACAGGATGCTGTCGTTCGAAACTTGCTTAAGTTATTCGTACGCAGCTTACAGTGTGTAAGCGTTCATGAAGTAACCACTAAAGATAGGAGCTGAGATGAGTTCCACGAAACGAAGGAAGTTTGCCACTTCAATTCTTGCTAAAGCTTCTCTGCCGCTGCAGGCAAATGCACTGCTGACGATTTTCCTGGATGATGCAGCCAAGACTTTTATTCAAAACGTAAAGATATGATTAATCAATGAAAATTGGGCCATGATTCGCAGTACCATTGAGAAAAACATTATTTACTGCCCTCAGTTTTGTTAGTGTAGCAATGGGGGGAAGTTTTGAAATGATAATAATTGTTTCAATATTGTAAAAACGAACTCATTTATACAATTATCCAATAAAGTTGCGAGGTTAAAATGTGTCATCACATTTTCAATGAAGTTACTCAATTAAATAGCAAAAGAAGTAAATTATTATCAACTCCGACATCATTTCAGAAAATAACTAACTTTGTCAGACATATTTTTGCCATTAATACTGAAGAAATGACATGAAAGTCTGTAATAACATTTTCGATAGCTCTCCAGTTTGTATAAACAAATGAGAAATTAAATTCGAAAAAATTACTTGACATCATGATAAAATCACATCAGCAGTCACTTGACAGCGTAAGTATGCATATTGGTTAGGAATTCAGATGTCGAACGTATTTAATTTAGGCTGTAAAGTGCACAAATTCATTTGTTAAGCCTCAAATTTCATAAGAATTTCTAATTTCCGGTATAACATGCATATAGTTAATGAATTTTTGGTCATAAATTATTATTCACTGCATAAAAATTACAAATTTCCTTTTCAATTGAAGTTTGACCCGTACACCATACGCCCAATGACATAATTTCAGTTTTACATTAATGGTTAAAATGTTATATGACTAAATTTAACCTCCAGAATAATTTTTTCACTTTGGCAACGTTTTTTCTAACCTTCGTCCTTCTTCAAGTTGTTCTTATTCCAGCGAGTTATACTCCCGTCAGAACCGGTCATTCAACATCTAGTCGACATACGTGCAGTGTCATTATAAATCATTCGAGCTTCTGCGTTGCCTGACACAAGCTCTTCTCTTACAGAGCTTCAAAACTTGACAGGCAAGAAGAGTCTCTTTAGCGAAGGAAGGTGACCTTAGGATTACCTTTGAAAAGTTTTAAATTATTGCGTGATTAAAGAATTAAAGCTTTTGTAGAAAGTAACTGAAGGTTTGGAATTAATACATCGTAGTCTAATTTTTGAGAGTAAGCATCATACCAATGAATTGATTATTACGAATACCGCCGTATGTTTATCAATGTCATATATATTCGGAAGAATATCCCAAATACTGTAAAAAATATCTCGTTTAGTCCTAGAATAACTTATCTTCTTCAAAATGTTCTTAAGAATAACGTTAACATTTTTAAAAGAAGGCATACTACTAATTTCCCGTTTTATTGTCCATTTTTTACGTTTAAATTAGTGGCAATTTCTGTCAATGATGGGATGAGCCGAGGTAATTTTCAAAAATTAACCTGAATTACTGTTGTCTAGAGGTGAAGTTGGACAAGGTATTAGTACCGCAAGTTGCGATCTGGCCTTGTATGCGAAACGCAATTTAAATGAACTGGATACGAGGGCCTTTTGTAAGATATGACTCCATCTCAAGCTTCTCAGAAGTTTGCGAGACGTCAGACATGCGCTCCTGACACACAACACTAAACGTACCAAGTATAGAAATCCCAAAGCCCTTTCGTGAAGGAACGAATAATGCTGAAAAACATGTTTATCTTTGTCTTTATGCAAACACCTTTCCTGATATGGGTAACAATGATGCAAGTGATGACGTTATGTAAGAGTATTTGAGTATATGATTCAGAATTTTTAAAATTTAACTACAAGATAATTTCCCTGATAATCTTTCGATTGTGAACGCAATTTAGTGAAAGAAAATTATTATGGAAGATTATACTTAACCATTGTATTTGCCCCACGATTCTGAAGCGTGTATTATGTTAATGACTTGATAGTTCCCGTGGAAATTCCACTGCTTTGATTTGACTTATTTGAGATTATTATCAAGACGAATGTATTAAAAATTTAAGACGAATTGTTGTGTTTTAAATTAATATTTTGCAAGGATGTGTACAGAAACTCCATTCTGTTTCTTATCTACTAATAGCATAGCTTAGATACTACCCGTGGAATTCCCACTGCCTAAATGTGATAAAATTTAGAATCTATAAAATACAATACATTTTCCAGTTTTACCCTTGGTACTATCAGAACCTAAATATTTTTCATTAATTCTACTATATAATAACTAGTGTACCCGTGCCATCAAAAATGATGGCAAATCTAGTGTATAATAAACACTTCGAATACAGTATTTTTATGCCGCAATAGAAGTAGTTATAGCCATTCGTGTCATATCCTAGATACAGAAATTCAGCTTTACTGAAAGCAACTGCGAGCTTGTGTATGCATATTGTAATATGCAATATCCGGCCGAACTCGGTATCCACGATACGGACTCGAGTATACAGGGTGTCCCACAAAAATGTCCCCGACTTTTTAATTGATTATATCTCCGCTTTAAATTAATATATTTTAGTTTTTTTTTCACAATGTAGTAAATTTTGTTTTCTTTTCGAATAATTACAGTTTTTGAAAATTGATTGAATAACCACTTCACACTGATCGATTTACTGAAAGGGGTAGAAAAACTATTTGTTCAAAGGAAAATTTTGAAAAAGAACACTGGTGTTCTTTTTCATTTCTCAATACCTACTGTTAAAAATAATTTCACAAAAATGTATCCTACACACCAACAAGTATTTACACTCTCTGAGAGGTTATTTACTTATTAATTTCATCATTTGAACACCCCCTAAAATGCAGCTGACTAAAGAGCAAAGAATTTTCATCGAATTGGAATATGAAACAACAAAAAACTGTGAACAAGTTAGAAGAGCATTTAATGAAACATTCCCAGAAAGGAACTCGCCCGATAAGAAGACTGTGTATCGCACAGTTAGAAAATTCAATGAACATGGAAGTATCAGCAACCGATACAAAGGAAACTCAGGAATGAAAAT
>VCRD01001716.1:12142-63276 GCA_006783055.1 Trinorchestia longiramus | reverse complement strand
ATTTTCATTCCTGAGTTTCCTTTGTATCGGTTGCTGATACTTCCATGTTCATTGAATTTTCTAACTGTGCGATACACAGTCTTCTTATCGGGCGAGTTCCTTTCTGGGAATGTTTCATTAAATGCTCTTCTAACTTGTTCACAGTTTTTTGTTGTTTCATATTCCAATACGATGAAAATTCTTTGCTCTTTAGTCAGCTGCATTTTAGGGGGTGTTCAAATGATGAAATTAATAAGCAAATAACCTCTTAGAGGGTTTAAATACTTGTTGGTATGTAGGATACAGTATTGTGAAATTATTTTTAACAGTAGGTATTGAGAAATGAAAAAGAACACCAGTGTTCTTTTTCAAAATTTTCCTTTGAACAAATAGTTTTTCTACCCCCTTCAGTAAATCGATTAGTGAAAAGTGGTTATTCAACCAATTTTCAAATCTATAATTATTCGAAAAGAAAACAAAATTTACTACATTGTGAAAAAAAGAAAATTAAAATATGTTAATTTAAAGCGGAGCTATAATCAATCAAAAAGTCGGGACATTTTTATGGGACACCCTGTATAAGGCTCTGGATCTCTCTAATTTTTTTGAAAGTGACTTATTATAGTGCACTTGTACAGCGAAAATGAGTGTAGTAATTTACCAGTGAACTGAAACCAAGACCGCCAGTGATAATGTCTTCCTATCTATTCTTAAGAGCGTGACACGAAACAAATAAATAAATATATAAACACACGACGGTCATTCTTAGTATTAGATACACAGTTTGTTGCTTGCTTGGTTTAGGAAACTTCGCAAATATTAGCAATCAACCCTGGTAAGTGGTCCAAAATAGAGACAGGTAAGTTGTGTTCTGCAATGGAGACACAAAGTTTTAGTTCAGCTGCACCAACTTTGTTTGAGCGAAGCGATGACGTACTGGGTCGCACGAAGTCAGTCACCTTTGAGCATATGTTAAGACTACGCACATTTTTTTCGTGCTTTTCTCTATTTCCATGCCTTTCAACCTGTGTTATTCCCCCAGCTAATTTACAATGATAAAACTTACAATATGCTTTATTTCCATCTCATTTACTAACTTAAATCCAGGCTGAAAATCTTTCATCGTCAAGCCAATCTTTTCTGAGCGTTCGCTTGTAAACGTTAGCTAGTTTACAGTTTTTCTTTTCGGTATTTTGGTTATATCACTTTCAGAATTATCTCTTTTTGCACTCATCGTGGAATTATGGCCTTAAAACTTACAAAATTATAATGATGAACCGATAAGATGCTATTATCTGAGTGGAAAGCACAAGCGAACTGATCTGCAATATCACTTCCACAGACGCAAATCAACCAAACCATTGCATCATTTGACGCTGACAATTACCCGTGGACGTTACCAAACTCGATCATACGAGTTATGAACGAGACAAGGCGCAGTTGAAACGACTCTGTACAAGTGTCAACGGAAACGGTCCCTTTTTAAAGAAATAGCTGAAATTTTAAATGGTAACAACATTTGTCGAATTTTGTCCAAGTAGTAACAAAAGTAACAAAGTGATGATATGTAAACAAAAAGTAACACTTTTGTTACAAAGTAACAATTCTGGCAACCCTGCATCAGAGGCAGTGGTACAGTCCGGACCTCACGCCTAGCGGTTATTACTTGTTCCCGAAGTTAAAAGAACACTTGAGCGGCCACCGCTTTCGGAGCGACAATGAAATCAAGGACGAGGTGGAACTCTTCCTCAACGGGTTGGCGCCGGAGTTCTAAGACATTGGGATACAGAAATTAGGGCACTGTCTGCAAAAATGCGTAGAAAAATATGACAATTATTTTGAAAAATAGATCAAAGTGTCTTATTTTCAACGTTGTGCATTGCCATGAGAATGAACACTGTTGTCTATTTGTAAAATTTATGAAAACCTAACTTTTGTATCCACTCTCGTAAAGATTAGTTAATTTAGAATAAATAGTAGCTGGCAACTATATAAATAGTAGCTGGCAATGAAGATCGATGGCTTCAGATTTTTCAAACAAGGGTAAAAACGTCATTACTAATGTGAAAATAACACCTAGGATGATAAACAACTGCCAAGAATTAAAATTATACACTAGCATACATAAACTCAATACACGTATTCCATGAGCAGTGTTGTTTGTTTACATTCTGCACTTGTACAACTTCATGAGGCCGAGAGCACATGCTGGACACTATTCAGAAAAGTTTGTGTTCTGGTGTGTTCATGATTGAAGGAGGGTTTGATGGTGTGGACGCGGCTTAACAAGCACTGTAAAACATGAGAAAGTACCGGTAAACAGAGAGAAAAGCGTCACACCCCTTTCTTTTACCAAAGCTACAACGCCACTGCTCTGCCTACTATATATAAGCAGCCACCGTGGTCGAGTAGCCATACAATCATGAACATGAAAATAAACGATAACCCCAAACAATTTTGGTCATCCATTAAGCGCATGTCTAGCAACAACACTAAACAAAGCACACCTTACATTAAACTCAACGACACATACTACCACTCCCCGAGTGACAAAGAACCCCTATTCAGAACACACTGGTCAAATATCTACTCAGGCACCGACGATCCCGACAACAAATTCGACGAAAACCACATTCATGACGTTGTAACACAGATGACGAACATCACACCGCACTTAAAACCACACGAGACTGGAGGCGTTACCCGCCTAAACACACCCCAATTCCCAGCCATCACACCCCAAGAACTCAAACAAGCACTACAAACATTTTCACAAAAAGCCCCAGGACACACAAAAATCACGACACACCACCTCAAACAACTCCCCCTCAATATGCTCCAGTACCTGCTATACATATTCAACAACGCAATCTCCTTGGGTTATTTCCCTATCAAATTAAAACACGCCATCATGATTTTCCTTCCTAAACCGTCCACCTCACAACACGAAATAAAAAATTACCGCCCAATGTCACTACTCGACATCCACGGAAAACTCCTAGACAAAATCCTCACCTACAGACTCACAGACCATCTCACTATACACAACATATACAACAAAAGGCAACACGGCTTCCGACACGGAAGAGGAACACACACTGCTCTTGCCACCCTACATGAGACGCTGCACATCCATTTAAACCAACGGCATACGATAGACGTCATCCTACGAGATGTATCAAAAGTATTCGATAAAGTCTGGCACACAGGCCTAAAATATAAATTATCGCAACTTGACCTTCATCCACTGTTCCCAAAAATTCTTGCAAACTTCCTTTCAGACCGCACCGCTGCAATCAGAATCTCAAACCACACAGGACAACCTTTTCCCATAAAATCAGGAGTGCCACAAGGGGCAGCCATCTCCCCAGCACTGTACAACTTTTACACACACGACCTCCCCCCACCCATACCAAACACCGACTATATTGCATTCGCCGACGACATAACACAAATCACATTCAGCCCCAACTCCCGAAACATGGCCGCACGTTTGATACCAAGGGCAATAGCCCAGATCAATGCCTTTGAAAGGAAATGGAAGATACAAACAATCGCAAATAAATTCAAACTTATAGCCATCAGCCGCCGCAATAAACACCAAGTGCGCGTAGACGACACCCCCCTCCCGTACGATAAATCAGGCAAAGTCTTAGCTTCTCCACCTCAGTAGCCAGGGATACACCTCTCACATCACACAGAGGAAAGCAATAGCACAAAATAACCTCTCTCGTTTATACCGTTTTAAACACATGCACCCGGACACAAAAAGGAAGCTCTACCTGGCCTACGTACGATCAGCCCTCATCTACCCAGCCATCCCACTTCACACATTATCACCATCCTCCATCTCAAAACTACAAAGTGTACAAAACAAAGCAACACGATTCATCACAAACGCAGAATGGCACGACTTTAACACATCAGCTCTATTACACCGTCAAACCACCAGCTTGGTCGACTGGTGCTCTCCAGCTTGGTCGACTGGTGAGCGAATCTGCTTTCGAGCAGGAAGACCCGGGTTCGAATCCCGCTGCCGACATGGTTGACGCGGCTAGAAATACGGCATGGGACTTGGGTAAACAACCGAATGATTATCGAAGTAATTATCCGACCCAAGAATGGGCCAGAAGGTTCGTTCCTATAGCCTAATTCTATTCTATTCTATTCTATTCTAAACCAAACTAACCCCCATCAACACCCTCTTACACGAACACGCAAAAAAATATGGACTAACATTGAACAAATGCACCCACAACTATACCTACACCTCACATTCCCACAAGAAACTAGGCAAATATCACACAGAGCTTTCCCAAGCTCGAAAACAAAAATACTCGGCCCCTCTCCAACACCCAAATACACATGACACCCCATACCACCACACCTAGCATCAATTCCCCTCTAGACAACTCTTTATAGAGACCACCTACAAGAACAAACCCCAACGACAGACCCTCACCACTCAATACATGTGCGCAGAGCGCTCATTTCTGTTCCCCTCCTAGTATCCCCTCCGTTTCACCCCTTTACTTAGGTACACCCTGTGCCAAACTCTCTCTCAAATCTTTCCTATTGGTACCGACCACCACCGAGTGGTCAGCGGCCCGTGTTCTGTATCGGGTCTCTGCTTCATGTAGAAAGACCGCGGGTTCGAACCCGGCCATGGACACGAGTTGTTTCTCGTACGCCGCGCCCTGCACTCAACCCGCTAAGCACTCAACTCCCCGCCCATGAAGACGCCCATCAACCTCCCGGGATCGTCGCATGGAGCTCACCATCACCCTTACTCTTAGAATGTTAACCTTAAGAATTTGAAAAACCAATGTACTAATGTCTATGTACTGTTTACTCGATTGGAAATAAAGATTGTTTGTTTGTTTGTTTGTTTGTTTGTTTGCCGCTCGCAGCGGCTCAGCTGAGTCAGCACCTAGCTAACCGTTAACCTCTCGTTCATGGAAAGTCGCAGAATCTCGGAAGAAATACACCAAAATAAATCATATGAAAATAGTTTACTGCTTCTTGTGCGGCCCGGTGCCATTTGATCCACGGACCGGTACCGGTCCACGGCCCGGGGGTTGGGGACCACCTAGTTAATCCAACCAAATTTTAAAATATCTGTAATATCATCTGTAGGAACAAATAAAAAAAATTCTTCCGATATAAACATGTTGTCACAAGGTTATGGTCATTTCTCTTACTTTCAATTTAGTGGATATCGTCCAAGATTATAAATTGTTTAAGATTCTTATGCTAGAGAACGTCTTAAAGAGCTTTCATCAATCCCATCTAGCACTCGTAAGAGCCTCTACTTCAAGTCGTTCTACAAAGAATGAGAACAGTTGCTGGGAGCAGCATCTTTTGTCTTAAGATGCTAGTATTAAGAACTGAAAACCTGATTGCGAAACATATACTGTGCAATAAATCGGAAAATAATTTGGATATTTTGTTCGGAGAATCCACAGCCCCAGACAAAAGATTTCAAAAATCTTCAACTGAAAAAATTAAATAAATAAAAATATATCTACTTGAAAGGATGATAGCTACTCAATTCAGATTAAAGGAATTTCATCCATATTCCACACAATTTTATCTCTCTGAAGGAAAACACATGCATCACTCAAAAAAATAAAATAGTACTCCTAAAAATACTTAGACTCATTCATGCTCATAAAAAATTTTTCAGGTAAACTTATGAAAATAGCATTGTTTGTGTTTCTAGAAAATAGTCGTAAACAATAGGGCATAATGAATTGTTTATGAGTTTGACTTATGCAGGTTCAAAAGTGACATGTGATGATTCAATTCATAAACGTTACTGATCATGTGCTTATCAAAGAGACTTTAAATTGGCCTTTGTTTCACAGGAATTTTTCCCCATATCTTTTTCGCATAATTTAAATGACAATGTAATGAAATTTTATGTTTGAAGAAATAGATTAAGAGCGACATATATATTCAAGAACTTCATTTCGTATTTTGGTCAGATATTATCGTAATATCATTTTATTTTCGGGAATAAGAAAACTGGTGAGGTGGTCGGTCGGTTCGCGCGCCGGCCGGCGTGGGCAATTTTTTGCAACACGCTGGAAGCGCGGCAATGACCTCTCCGCGCCCGTCTACAGCGTTAACAGCAGCGCTTCATAACTGTAGTATAAACGCTTTGTTTCTCCGTACCTGTTCTCTGGTTCACTTACTTTTATCATTACTGTTCCCTTGGAGCGGTTCAATACGCGGTGTGTTGTCACCCGTGTTCTTTGAGGCACGCCAGATTTAACTTGAAACTGTCTGTAAGGTTCGAGACGACTACTCTGATTGTTGAAATGTTTTCGATGACTAGCAGATCACTGAGATTATATGTGTTATTAGAATTTATCTGTTCTAAATAAGCGGCAAGTAATAATAGTAGTGATATCAAAGCGAGTACCAGCATGCGTCGGTTCGCCTACAGTTGAAAAACATAACTCGAAGAAACAAACACATTCATGGCTAAAATTAAAATCAAATAAACTATAATACTGTGTTTAATTATCAGAAGATATACATTGTTTGCTGGTCCAATAAACTTATAGGCAGCTGAATTTTCATACATGGTAAAACAGAATCACAAAACCTAATCAGAAATAGTATTCAACAAGTAAATTATATATTACCTAACCACGTTGCATAAATGTTACGTTTCATCTAAGTGTCGAAATACAATGAAAACAATGCTGAGCCACATTATCTATTGTAGGGATTTGAAAAAATATTACTATAATATCTATATAGGAATTATTAATAATGTAAACACATGTTGATGAAGGCATAGACCAGTGTTCAATTTTTATTTAATTTCAGGACGAGCTTGTCGAGTATAACTTGAGTTTCCCATCGATTTGAGCTTTGACTCTCAAACTAAGGAAAAAATAATATTTTCAGTATAATCCAACTATTTAAATATCTGATTCATAGTGCTATCAGTTGTAATTCTTTTTTAGATGGCCGAATACGTATTCAAAATCGTGTTCATTAAAATGAATAATTCCGATGAACGCTTATGGAATATCTCTATTACTGGTGTAGCATGGTTTCAAGCTAAAAATGACAGCAAGCGAGAAAATGTTGTCATGGGTTTCACTGAAGTTTTAAAATATTGCATTTTCATTCCGTGAGGAAAGTAATCGTTGTTCATCTATCAGTTTCTGAATAACTCATTTGGAATACATTATTTATTGGCTGAAATTGCTATAATATTTACAACGTCCAAATTTCTGGGAGGTAGGTAACCCTTCAAATAACTTTTAAGCGTGAAAAATTACACCACATAAATTGGTTTATAGGCTGATGTATGGGTGGTTTCTTTGTCTGCAAATGTGATATGATGTTCACCATCTCTCTTTAGCATTTTAAACTCTTCACTTCTAGCTTAAACGATCGACAAAAGTACAGAGTCTAGGTTGGAACGCAAGGACATGGGGAGGACACTATCATGAGGCGCTGTTGCAAGGGGAGGCACTTGTGGTCTTTGTACGCCGAAATGCTGAACCCAGTCATTTCTTGCGCCCCCCGTACCCGCTGGTACAGGTCATAAATATTATCACCAGATTCCAATTGCCACCTTCAAACCTCCTCCTCCTCTATTGTACATAGTTGACCTTCCTCCACGCGAACAGAAAAGCAAAATATAATCTCTTCTTAACATAATAATCCTTTTGGCCTCGTACTCAAAGTTATACATATGTTCGATTGAGGAGTTTGAAAGATGAAAAATACAGTGCATGTGATTTTCGTTGGATCGTTATATTCACTAGTTTAACAAATACAGTATAAAGCTTTTGCCTCTGTAGATTATTTGGGCCCCAAGCTAGGTGCAGGTAGTTATGAAGTGCTGTTGCGCTCAACTTGCTCACGCTCCTTGCCGTGTCACTCAACGCTCGCTCATCGAGCGATGGAGGGAGGGAGGAGGAGGAGAAAGAGAGAGAGAAAGAGACAGGTCCCTCTCCCTCCCCCCAAAAGAGATAATTATAGTCAATCAACTGAATAAATAATGTGTGTCAGAAAGCAGCACGCATAAGAGGTATTATAGAAAAACGTTCATTCGTTTTTCTTAAGATTCTCTACATGTATGCCGTGAAGTTATTGATCGTAAAAAGCAAGTACGGAAGGAAGCGGCATTCGAACGAAGCAGAAAGATTCCTCACATGAAATGTTTAACAGCTCAGAGCAAGGCACAGACCTAGAGTTAATGTGGAGGCTATTTTGTTGACCTCTATTCACGAGAATAGTAGTGAAATAATTTAAATCATTTCTAAAATGTTGGCAACGTGTGTTTAACAAAGAAAATGAAGAGAAATCCAATTTTAATTTTTTTCGGCAAGTGCTCAAACCGAGGAGAAGCAAGCACGCTGCCGCTTTTGTTTTCAATGGAATCAGTACCCTATTACTGACATACATAATATAATTTCATAACGTTTTGTAAAATGTGTAATTAATAAAGCTTCTGGTAGTTTCTCACTTATTTTCTGCAGCATTGCTGTCGAACACGTAACCAAAAATAAAATAAGACTAACTCAAACTTTTCAAATGTGCATGAGCATAAGTTAACATGCAGCTTCGAATGTGGAAAAGACGGAATTTTCATAATTTTAGAGCTTTTTAACGTTAATTTTAGATCACGACTGTCAGATATAAAAGAATATGTAATTCTAACAATCAAAAATCATCATTATTCTAACAAAAAAAGAGAACGGTTGAAACTCTCAACATGTGGGTGCTTGCAGTGATTAACATGTTCTATGATCAAGTAACGAAATTATAATCGAAATAACTCTGAGCCTTAACTCAATTTGCTCTGACATTGATTTCACAAACTGTCCAAAAACCACGTGCTGCCGCTGCATGCCGTGTGCATGCTCTTCAGCATGCATTCTATTCTACGAGAGCATAGAATAAATTTCATCTTACATGTAACTCGTTCGACTTCTGTTTATTCTTAGCTAAATGATGAAGTACTCGAAAATGGTCGAAAATGTCAAAGGCACGGGTCAAAAATATGAATTGCTATTACAGCCAGCTTGCATACGTCGTAGTCTTTATTTTAGCTCAACTCGCCCTGTACACCACATACCATATTCAGTTTGCCTGGCCCTCTTCACCACACATCAACAATACACACTATCACTACTTAACGGCGGTCGGTGGTCGGGTGCGCTGCCTAGACGCAGCACACAAGCAGGCAGGCAGAGCAAGAGGAGAGAGGAGGAAGAGTTGCGTGGCAGTGGCAGAAAGGCCACAAATGTCTCCCCGACCAACAGCGCCTCATGAGCAAAACGTAACTGCTGTACTTGGGCAAGTCCATCGGGAGAGAAAATGGTTGTTGTTGTTTTAAACCACAAATTCTCATGGCCGAAGCAAGCCTTACGTATAACGTCCATCGACTTACCGTTTCAAGAATGTTGTGAATTAATTGTTCACGTAAACTTTAGGTGGAATAAACGGACGTTAGGGTAAGCTTAATTGTACCATTGTTTTCTTCTGTGATGACCTGTATTGTACAACATAATCTGCAGGAAAAATAGGACAAAATTTGAAAATTTGTGCATTTTTAAAAATACATAAATGCTTTAGCCTATTTTAGGGATTATGATAAACTTGATATTTAACATGAATGATTTGAAAGGCAAAAAAAGAAATTCCAACTACTGCTTGCCAAAGTAGCTGATGGTCGAAAAAGGAGTAAATAATGGAGACGTAAATCAACTCAAACTCAACTGCTCCAAAGATAAAACTAAAAAAATACGTTTGCGATCCCGTTTGCTAATAGGGTCATAGCATACGTAAAAATTATCGTCATTTTTTAACATATCCCACTATATAATAATACAGTTTGTTGCTTGCTTGGTTGCTTACTTGCGTGATTGGTCCGTTTCTCTGTCATGCTGTTAAGGATTTAGGTAGAAAATTGGTCTACTGAATAACAAGATAAGATACCATGAAATTTCATCCCTAAATTACGATGGCATATATAGTTTCAGGAATATATACTAGAAAGTCGAAATACTGCATTAGAGTTTTTGATCCCGTCGTACATAAGCTATGTCGCATGTTTTTTCTGTTGAATTTCTTCGTAGCAGTTGAAACTTCGCGCGGAGTAGGGGCCCCTGGTTGGGTCCCCGCAGGTAGTCGCGATACTCAACCCAGTGCTGGGTCATTTCTATTTTTTGTTCTTTCGCAAGATTGGGGAAATATTCGTTTAAGAGGTAGCATAGATAGTCGTCTTCTACTTAATGGCTGCATGTTTCTACTTCAAACTATGCCATTGGACCAGCACCTTTACATCAATTATCTCATCCAACGATGACTGTCCTCATCGTGCCTCAAAAAAAAAAACCGCTACGCTTCAAAAACTAGCTCGGTACTATTTGATTTGAATAATATAGCCCTCTTTTGAGCGTGGCACATAAATTGATGTATCTTTGATAGAGTTTTTGATCCTATCGTGCTTAAGCTATTTCGCATGTTTTTTACCAGGAAGTGCCAGGAGCTTCGCTTGCCCTTATGCTCGACAATTTGCTGGAAGAAAGCTTTCCAAAATAATATCAAGAAGTCATCAACTACCTGCGGCAGCCCAAAATAATAAACAAAATATACCTTTTTTCAACGGCAAGATGCTCCTGAACGGCCTTAACATCGTAGAACGGTAATTTACCGTATCATCTACAAGTATGTTTTTGGATAAAAGTTGAATCTGAAAAATTCATTGGATCAATGAAAGAAACACCAAAAAGGAAGGAAACGTAGACTAGCACGCGAGAGGAAAAAAGGTAAAGATCTCAGCAAAGTACCAGTGATACGGCCAATGTTCGAGCTATAGATGCTAAGCTCAAGAGAACTATCTCTAAAGAAACTTACCAAGAACGCGAAGCAAGGATGGACTGTGATCGTAAAAGAAAACGTCTAAAGAGGCAAACTTCGTCTTAAGAAAGTAGTGAAGAGAGAAGAAAGGTGGATAGTGCAAGAAAAGCTGAAGCCCGAGCTGCGATGTTACAGGAAGAAATAGAAGAAAAAAGAAGATTAGAGAGGGAAAGATTTGTGGGAAAGACAGCCAACATGTCTCGTGAAGATTTGAATGAAAGGAGAAGAAATGAAAGAGAAAGATTCACGGAAAGGACAGCCAACATGCCGCATGAAGCTTTGAATGAAAGAAGAATTGAAAGAGAAAGATTTGTGGAAAGGGCAGCTCACATGTCACAAGGACACTTGGAAGAAAGGAGAAGAATTGAAAGAGAAAGATTTGCGGAAAGGGCAGCCAGCATGTCGCAAGGAGACTTGGAGAAAAGGAGAAGAATTGAAAGAGAAAGATCGGCGGAAAGGACAGCTAACATGTCACAAGGACGTTTGGAACAAAGGAGAAGAATTGAAAGTGAAATATTTGCAAAAAGGACAGTCAACATGCCGCATGAAGATTTGAATGAAGGGAGAAGAAATGAAAGAGAAAGATTAGCGGAAAGGACAGCTAACATGTTGCAAGAAGACTTGGACAAAAGGAGAAGAATCGAAAGGGAAAGAATAGCTGACAGAAGAAACAGCCAAGATAATGAAGCTGTATCATTGATGCGAGAAATTCATAGAAATGTAGCTAAAAATGCATATAAAGTGAGTAATTTAGCATACCCTGAAGCAGAATTACATCCTCACAACTGCGGTTCCATGAACTTCATTCGTCAGTTCTGCAGATCTCAAAATTTTAAAGATGAGAGACCAAGTGATGGAAAATTTAACAGCTGCTGTTGAAAAGGAAAATCAATTCTGCCACCTCGAAGTGATCCACCTGCATATGAACAAAGCCTAATTTCCGACGCTGAAAATCCTCATTTTGTAAATTTCAAAGAGAACATTAGGTCATACAACTCTGCCCTATCCTTTGTGTCAATGGGAGCGCAGATTAGCACTCCACCCTGACGAGGCATTTTGACATTTTGTTTCAGGATACATGGGCAAATCTACAACCGAACCTCGCACATGCATCCCATAAGCTAAGAGTCCCGTCAATTTGCCCAGCTCTATGTCGTGGACTCCCATCAAATAGAGCAAATGATCGGTGTCAACCGGAAGTAACACATAATTTAGATACAATGATAAGATAAAATAATGTATTTGCAGCTGCGTACAGAGCATTAGCTGATGTTGAGAACGAAGAACTAGAGAGTATCGCTGGTGAAGATGTGAACAAGAATGGTCCAACAGATGTGAATGCGGCTGTTGTAGATACTATTGTACTACCTGTGAATGTAACAACAGTAAACATGGCATTTCGCCGAGATCGAAACGATGATAGAAGAAGATATAACTTATCAACTGTCTCCGAAATTGCAATTGTATTTCGAAATGCTGATGGAGAGCCACCTTTTGAAAGATTTTCGCGTATATCCTAGAGACCCAGCTGGAAATTTGTTCAACATGAACGTGTTGAGTCTCAATCTAGATCCCATGACGTACGCACTACTTTTTCTTACGGAGAATCTGGATGGCAGCCTGGCATGCACTGCACTGGAAAAGGAGGCGAAATGGCTCAATGCAAGATAAGCATGCTACAATACAAAGTGGCATAGACAGCAATAAGAGGAAATGAATTCAACTTAATTCTTCGTGGCAGTAAGCTTTTCCAGGTATGGGCAGTCGACTCATATTTTCAAATGGAAGCAAACAACCTCAACTTTATACGAACACAACAAGGACGACTATTAATCAAGATATACAGAGGTTTGTCTGACCACCTAGCAAATGTTGTTGATAATGAAGGTGCTCGCATTGTCAGAAAAGTCATCCTTCCCTCCAGCCCTAAGGATCTCCAAGAAATATGCGAGAACAGTACCATGATGCCATTGCTATTGTTGGCAAATTTGGCAAACCAGATCTCTTCATTACAATGACTTGCAACTAAAAATGGCCAGAAATAATAAATAATTTGCTGCCGGGACAACAATCATGTGACAGACCTGATATTATTTCGAGAGTATTCAGTCTAAAATTCAAAACTCTCATGAATCTCCTCAAGAAGGATGTTATTGGCAAAGTGACTGCATTCTGTTAGACCATTGAATTCCAGAAACGAGGTTTACCAAATGCCCATATCCTTTTTATTCTTAGTGAGGAAGATAAGATCATGACTGCCGAAGACATTACCTGCATTGTTTCTGCTGAACTACCACAACAAGAAACTGAGCCTGAGTTGCATGAG
Organism: Trinorchestia longiramus; assembly: GCA_006783055.1. Taxonomy (NCBI): domain Eukaryota; kingdom Metazoa; phylum Arthropoda; class Malacostraca; order Amphipoda; family Talitridae; genus Trinorchestia; species Trinorchestia longiramus. The sequence goes on along the minus strand of VCRD01001716.1, from coordinate 50,075 downwards.
AAAGTTTTGAAGTTCATAGCGCATGGTCCGTGAGGAGCTCATTATCCAAACACTCAGTGTATGGAAAAGGGACGTTGTCAGAAGGACTACTCAAAAGAATATCAAGCACACACCACTGTCATTGACAACAGCTCTCCGTTCTACAGAAGACGACCAGATCCACAAGCAGAAGTTCGCTTTACAGTCGTGGAAAATAGCAATGTTGTGCCTTACAATAAGTTTTTGATTCAGAAGTTCAACTACCATATAAATGTGGAAGTTTGCTCCTCAGTGAAAGCAGTAAATTATCTATACAAGTACGTTTATAAGGGTTACGACTGCGTTCAGATGCGCTGTGACGTCCCGTCAGGTGGCGTTGTGAATTACGATGAAATGACCAAGTTCATTGACGCAAGATATGTGAGCGCACAGGAGGTAATGTGAAGACTGCCGAAATTTATAAAGCATGACAGATCTCATGCAGTCATCCGTTTGCCAATCCATCTTGATCAAGAGCCACTCATCTATTTATAAGAAGGCGACGAACGAGAAGCATTAGAGGCTGCAGCAGCGAAAGACACTTCTTTGACTGCTTGATTTAAGTTGAATCAAGAAATAGAAGATGCAAGACATTTGTTGAACAGCGAAATTTCACTCCACTACGTGTTCAATAAATAAACCACCAAGTGGACACCATGAATTCGAAGACAAAGCGAGGTGTTACCTCGTCTATAATCCGTCTCCCCGAGAGATAGTGAGAGATTTCATTTCAGGTTACTTCTCTTGCATGTAAGGGGTATTCAGAGTTTTGAACAACTGCGAACTGTTGTTGGTGTCACCTTTGCAACATTTCAAGAAGCTGCGAATGCAAGAGATTTGTTAATAGATGATCTCGAATGGAGAAGATGTTTAACTGAGGCCAGAGCTGTGGAAATGCCCCATCAGCTGCGACAAACATTCGCATTTATTTGTGTCTTCAATTATCCCCACAAACCTGCTGCACTCTTCGATGAATTCAAGGATGACATTATTGAAAACTTCTTCGCTGGTAACTCGGGAGAGCAGAGCCTAAACCTCGCCCTAACTGATATAGAGGAGACGCTGAGAGTTCATGGCTTGAGATGCACGGACTTGGCTTACCAACTCCTCTGCCACTATAGAATAATGATCCAATTCCCGTCCCTGAGCCAGAAACAGTGCAAGAGATCATTCAATCTTTGAATTTCTATCAACGAGAGGCTTTCAACAAGATATTATCTACCGTCACCGACGACACAACTGCAGAGCGTTTCTTTTTCGTAGATGGTCCAGGAGGTACAAGAAAAACGTACTTATACAATGCTCTCATGACGCATTGTATAAGTCATGTCAAAGAATATATCTGTTCTTCCGTTCGCCACGACAGGCATTGCTGCAGACCTACTCAGCGGAGGTAGGACGGTCCACAGTGGCTTCAAACTGCCAGTTTCCATTGTTGAAACCTCCCCTTCAAGGATGCAGATACCTTCTGAGGATTCAAATCACCTGGATAATGCTAAGCTGATAATAACTGACGAAGCCTCCATGCTCTCAAGCAATGCCTTAGGCATAATCGATGACCACCTCCGAGACATCATGGATAGTCTATCTCTTTGGTGGGAAAACTCTGCTTCTTGGCGGCGATTTCGCCAGACAGCTAACGTTATTACGCGAGGATCAAACGTTGCCATCGTTGAGACATGTGTCAAATCTTCTCTCTGGCGCCATGTCCAGGTTATCAAACTACATCAAAACATGAGGGCATGATTGAAGGGCAAGATGACTTCAACCAATAGCTTGTAAGCATTGGTGAAGGTCGCACTGGATATATTGAAGGTCTCTCAGAGAGTTCTGTAATGATTCCCAACGATTTGCTAACGGAAGAAAATACGAGTATAATTATTGCAGTCTACGGGAATTCTTTGGAGCTGCAAGCTGAGCGGCAAGTAGAGGAGGCCTCTACTAGAATCATGGTAACTCCAAAGAACAAGGATACCCTTCAACTAAATAATGATGTTCTCATTATAATTGAAAGAAACGAAAACAAATACAAAAGTATCGACAGCGTTGAATATGATGATGAAGTAAGAGTTAAGTTCCAACCGGAGTTTCTTCATCAGCAGATCCCATCAGGAATGCCCCCGCATACACTTTTCTTGAAAAAAGAGGCTATTATCATGCTCTTGTGCAATTTAAGCCCAAGACGAGGCTTGCTTAACGGCACAAGATTCATTGTCAAAGGACTTCACGAGCATTTCATCCACGCTACCATTCTTACTGGCAGTCATAAAGGTCACTCGGCTTTTATACCGAAAATTTATTTGACACCCAGTGATACAAATTTGCCATTTAAGCTTAAGCGATGCCAACTTCAAGTTTTAGTAGGTTTTACCATCACTATTAACAAGTCGCAAGGACAGTTTTTCAAATAGAGTGGGATTGTATTTGAAGGAACCCGTTTTTGGCTACGGACAGCTGTACGTTACTCTCAACAGAACCAGGACCAGGCAAAATTTGAAACTTTTCGTTACACCAAATGACTATCAGACGAAGTTATTGAAGACCGATAATGTTTTCATCAAAAATGTTGTAATAAAGGAACTACTTTAGGCGAAGAGATTGTTTTTATAAGTTTCTTCACGAAATGAAGACAATTCAAGCCGCATTCAAGTTCTGGCTTCTTGGCCTGTAATGATTGATGGTTTGCATTATGTATAGTAGTAATAAGCATTCTTTCAAGTTTTAGTTTCATCACTGATGCATTCTTCTATCGAAATGGCAATCCCGTTTTTTACTGTATTGTATTTTTTGCAAATAAAAGTTAAAGTTCCACCCATTGTATCAATGTCATAGGAAAAGATTATTAATTTCTCATAACATTGACCTGCATTATCCGTGATGTTTCACTTCCAGCGAAAAGGAATTATTTCGCTGCCTAGAATGGAGAAACAATATTTCTGTCAAGAAGAACTGAAGCCTGCGACGCTTGCTTCCTCCGACCATTTAATGTTGTTCATTAACAAGCACCATTGAAGTACTGTCACGGAATCGCTGCCGTCATTTTGACGGCCAGGCACACTAGTCTACATATACCGTATGTCCCACAAAAACCCGAACCGAGTATTTATTTTACCGTATCAGTAATACCATCATTCGACTTATTGTACTCGTATGCACTTTTCTATAGATTAATTTTGAGGGATAATTTTGATAGAAATTAAATGGTTATGGTATTCTTATGATGGTATTACTGATACGGGACATACGGGTTCGGGTTTTTGTGGGACATACTGTATAATCGACAATGTATCTCCATCTCTCTCTATCTGTGTGTGTCCGTCCCATTACTTCCTATCTATTACTGAATAAAAATTATTGAATTGAAATCAGAACGGGTAAGCATGTATTACAAGCATTGTATTGTGGATACTAAAGACGTCGGATTACTATAAAATACTCTATTTTTCCGTTATTAGCTTTCTTCTCTTACACGACCATGTTATCGGTAAATACGGTACTGAATGGAAAAATATTCATATTATGATAGTAACACGGGTAAAACTAAAATATGTATTTTATTTCATAGACCCTTAATTTTATGACTTTTAAACCAAGTAATTTCAACAGGTACATACTATATAAGAGCCATGTTATCGGTAGATAAGATAGAGAATGGAAGTTCTATGTTTTATACATATTAATGAAAAACATTCATTTAGAATACAATAATGCGTCGTAAATCTTTAGTAGATTCGTCTTTATAATGATTTCAAAATAGTCAAATCTAAACCGTGAGATTTTTACGAGAACTATCTAGTATTCAATATATTAATAAATTGGCACTCCATCTGTATAAATATAAAAATTTAATTTGATCATTTTTGGAAAGAATTTCAAGAAACACCGATAAATGCACAATTATCTTACGGTAAAAAAGTTTATTCTTTTAAGGTTTCCAATTACCACTGTTAATTAAGCTTCGAAGGAACTGATGACATACACAAACCTGTTATCATTGAAAGAAATATAAAGCAACAGTGTGATGAAGACAGCTGGGAGATGGAGAGGTTACTGTGCGAAAAGTTCAAAAATTATAAAGACGGTTGGAAGTGTCATAACTTGTGCCTACAAGTTGCACGCGTGTTGAGACTTTATTATAATACCAATTACTGTAGGGAGTGTATCATCATTAAAGAGAACTTGGCCTGTTAATCCGGCGGAACAGCCACCTGACTAGTGATGTCAGCGCATATTGACTGAATAATCCACGCCCTGAAAGCCATCTGCTGCTGCTGTATATACAGCAGCAGGCGTGAGGAACAAGAAGAGGGAAGAGGGGGAGCATGGGGGAAAAAAAGGACCACCACCACTCCCGTACGCCGGCATCTGGGCCGTCACTGCCCACCTCCTCAATAGCGCTTGATAATGTTTGTGTGCTCGTGAACTTTCAAGACTACAGCTGCTTATATTTTTCCATCATGACTAAACATAAAAGTTTGCTGTTAGGATATATTTGCAAAGCTCCTGTATAATTCTGACCTAAATGTTAGAACACAAGCTGCACGTTGATATGGTTATTCGTTGTAGTATTTTTGTGCAAATAAACTGTTTTTCTTTCATTCTTTCTTTCTTTCTTTCAGGAAATTAGAGGTTTTGCTTGGTCTGTTGGCTTCGAGAACTATCAGTATATTATTAAAAGATATTTCACTTTGTGTTCTCTTGACTGAGCATATGGTGAATTTCTAAAATAGTTTTATTCATATTGAACTTATTCATTCCAGAAAGCTGTGTCCATTCAATTGAATGAAATCAAAGAGAGTTTTAAAGCCTTCAACGATGATCACGTGACTGCATTTGGGTCACGTAACTGTAGTCCATCCAATTATGTCATCTTCTTTGACCATATTTCAAGTAAATTTGAACGTGGCACTGCAAATATGAAACTTGTAGTTCGTTGATAATCACAATTATTAATTGGCCAACAGATTTAAATGCATAAAATTCACCATGACGATCAATGAATGGCGCTTCTTCTCGGTCAGTGACTAAGCGCAAGCAACGCAATGGAGCAGCTCGTGAACAGCGTTTCATAACCACTACCTCACAACTAGCATCTTATATAGAATCACGCTGTTATGATCGACGCAATTATATAGTGCAATAATAAAGGTAAGCTTGTACATTCAACAACATTATCCATCTCTGATCTAGCACATCATTCAATCGTAATAATGTTCATTTTGGTTTTCATTTTAGTGGTTGAAGTAAGTGAAATTGTTTTCAAAAATTAATGTTGCCACTTTTAGAGCCAATGTTTAATAAACGAACAAATGTATACAAACCCAACGAAAAGGAAATAGTAGTAAAGTATGGAATACTAGTAAATTAACACGTTTTATTCAACATTGTTATCTGCGTAGATAACAAGCGTTAAGACGCTTAAAAAATACCCATCACGAGTCGCGAATGACTTTTTAAGCAGTTTGGGTCCATTCCTTTTTTGAGTTTTGATTTCAGTGCCGCAAAGTTTTCGTGCTGTGTCGCTGAAATCTTACCCTCCGGTATGAACCAGATGCCGTAATAAAGAGGACTCAGGTCTAGCAATGAAGGAGGCCATTCTTTGAAAATCCATTGTTAATGCATATGTCAGTGGAATAAACGATTTTTCTTCCTTTTTCTCTCCGAAATGAAGTGGGAAACATTGGATCTCAACCACTTTTGTGTTTTTTAGCTCCTAGTGAGGATGCCGAGTGTTGCTGAAATAATCACAGTCGTTTTTTGCAGCGAGTCAAACCCAAAGTGTCAATGACTCTGTAAGAATGCCGTTGCACTAATTTATTTGTTAATTTGAACCTATTTTCACGAAAATCGATTGGTTGTTTCGGTTTCACGGACCGCAGCTCAAATCATCACTGACGCAGCTAATTAATTGTCTTAGAGTGACTCCCTCGTGGTCAAGCTCACCAATCCCAGATCAAAATCAATCATTTTGAACGTTAAATTTTGGAGATTCAATTTCTTTTTCGTCGTTAAACACGAGATTTGGATGCGTGCCTTCCCGGATACGAGAGAAGGATTTCAGTTTTTTCAAAAGGCTTGTCCTCCGTTTCACACATAATAGCTGTTTATTTTGATGTCCATTAGGAGAGGTCTTTAAAGCTTCTTCTTTTTTTTTCTTTTAAGTCTTTGTGGAGAAGGGAGGACGCAATTCCGACACACATTTTCTTCTTATGTAAGATATCTGAAAGATCTCTTTGGGTTTCTTATGAGTTTTTCTCTCATGAGCTGCAACAATTTTGAGGTTTTGATAATTTGAGGACCTTGTCCAAGCCTATTCTTTACTTGTTCAGTCTCTTTGAGCAGCTTCAACATTCTACAGACGAGCATTCTGTTAACTATTAAGGTCTTAGTAATATCTGTCAGAGATTTTTCAGATTTATGCAACTTTGATGTAGTTATTTTCTTATTTAAATTTTCAGATTTTACAATAGGTATTTTACACGTAATACACATGATTTTGTTAACAGGCAAGAAATGTAAATAAATTGTAATGTTAGTGACAATAATTTATTTAACATATGAATGTAACGATAATTATTATATTTGTTTTGAATGGATATTCTATACAGCTCACAATGACTCATGTTACTATGACTTGATTACAGTATAATTTTAACATGATTAACGTGTAACATGATTGCTTTAATTAAATATTCTACATGGATCTATGAAAAGATATCCTGATCAATGATTGCTATAGTTACTATTGAATAGCTAGATATGACTTATTGCTGTAAGGCGTGAGTTTAATTAAAAAACAAAATTTCCTAATTTCTGTAAAAATATTTAATTCGAAGAAATTAATTCTTCAAAGCATTGATATCCAATGAAATAATTATCCAGTTAACCCAATAATTTTGCAGTTAATCTAAAAACCAATCTAGTGGAAGTAATCTGAGAGGAAGTAATTCGACGGACACACATAGATAAAGACAAAGAGATAAAGAGATAGAAAGATAGAGATGAAGATGAGCTGTCTATTATACATGTATGTTATTTAAGTGGGATTTCAAACTAAAGTCTCGGAATCAGTCCACCCTCTTTATTACCGAAGTAGCCCCCATTAAATAAATGTTCTTTTATTTTCTATGGGACTAAATTCGAGTTTGGCCTTCTTTCTTATGAGACGCTGATGTGTCAAATGCAATTTGCGAGTGCTCTCGCAACTCAACTCTCTTCCAATACGTATTTTTATATATTTTTTTGTCACCGGTTGCGTTCGTTAAGACAAAATAATGATATAGGCTTCGCTTCATTCCCTACCGCGCTACTATCGCACTGCGTCCTCCATTCAGCGTGTGTTTCCTCGTAAGTTCCTCTACCTGCGCACCATACAGAATATAATATGTATAGCAAAATCAACGAAAAATTGCTTCATGATCGAATTGCCGGACAAATTCAGTTTGCAAAGGTTTTATCAAAAGTACGAACTATGTAACACATGGTTTTTATTTCAGTTTTTTAAAAATGAATACTTTTATATTCCTTTCAAACAAGAAAGTGGCAACAAAAACCTTTATTCACTACATACCATAAATCTGTCCTTTGCAATACAAAAAATAAAATTGAACAGCGTTTCCCGTTAGAGGCCTACGTGATCTCACCAATGATCTCCGACTGAGATTCCTTGGAATCCTGTAACGTGTACGAGCATATCCTAGCTGCACACCGTCCTCTGTGTGTCTGAGCTCCACACTCTCACACATCAATATAAAAGACATTAATAACATAGACTTCGTTTACAGAAGATGGAAAAATTTATTTCAGTGCAAAAATTAAAAACATAATATGATCATATTTGTGTGGAAGAAATAAAAAAATCCTCGGTGTGTTCGTGACAGGCCCCATAAAACCTTCAAGGGAAATATTGAGACAGATGACGTAGGTTATCGGGCTTGACTGCTACCGAGTCTGGTGGATTAGTTAATGTTGGAACGATTAGCTCCAGTGCATAGCCTGTAAGCTTTGGGCTAAATATCGAACAATCATTTAGCTGCTATCGTAAAGAGACTGAATTCTTCAACCATGTGAACATCTGTACGCACTTCTGTGTAACATATATTACGATGCTGCAACTAAAAGTGAATATCACCATCTTTATGCCCTAGAGGGAAATCTTGCGACCAAATTAAAGGTAATATGCACCATAGGCTTGGAATTACAGTATACGATGACTCTGTAACGGTTTTAATGTATTATCATCATGAGATGCATGAATTGGCGCTGTACTGTAGTGATTTTTGCATTAGCAGAAGGTTATCTCTTTAGATACTGATTGATCATAAATACTCAATAAAATTTATAATTTTAGTTTCTGTGTAATAGCAATTTCTCTGAATATGCCACTGCTCGCTGGACAAATAAGACTTTATGTTAATTAAATTTTACACTGTGACCCTACATGTTTGAAGAATAAAACTGTTCAGAGATATACATCGATAAAACTAGAAAACGGTTGTCGCTTGCTCGAAATATATTGTGCAAATATTCTCAGTTTTTATCAAAATCAATGAAATAATTGCGAATGAAGTAGGTGTCTTCACAACTCTCAATAGTTGGATTTATAAACAGTTAATTGTGTTAAGACCTGAAAATGAGCGGTGATCTCTAAGATTATATATCACTAAAGATGTTCATTGTCTCTATGTATTATTTAATTTGTTAATGTTAGACGCAGAACATTATTCTTCAGTAGACTAAAGATTTATTACTTCAGAAAAACTCCGATACAGTCGGAGATTCGGAGTATAGAGTTAGTTAAGGAACAAAACGGGAGATCGACATAAGTCGACACTAGCCGTTAACACGTTAAAGAGTCGAACTTATGAAGTAAAAATCGTATACTCGAAGTCATTTCCCCAACTGAACAATGTTTTGGATATTAAATCTTAATTTAGAAGTCGACGGTTCCAAAGTAGGGAGGTCAGAGTGGTGAAGTGGGCATGAAGAAGCAGGAAATGGAGTTGGCCGTCTGCGACTTAACAGAGCTATGAGTCGCAAGCGAAGTCAGTGTGCTGAGAAAAATATGTGGATTTTGTGTTGAAAACGTCGTCAATTCGTACCGCCCTGCTCCATATGTACGAACACAGACAAATGACCTTGTATACAGGCATTATTAAGGATATCTCCTCTCAGAGAGTTGACACACCACGAGGTTTATACTCAAATTTAACGAGAAAAATACTAATCGCATATATGCCGGAAATGCGCCGTAAATTGGCTCCATGTTTCTTACGAATAAAAATTTCAGGACTAGCTCTTATTCAACATCTGGAGTATGATTTGGATCTTCTAGAAACTTCAGGGTTGGAAACTGAGTACACTGACTCCACTGATACTTCTTCCTCTATCTATTTCTATTGTTAAAGCTTACTTTTTCTCTACGTCCTCGAGGAAACTGTCCATTATACTTCATGAATTTTGATAATCAAACACTTTCAATAGCAATTCTGTTACTTCAATGGATTTTGCGTGAATATGGCAGCCTCAAAATCTTTTGTAATATGAAGACAAGGGTTTTGTAATGAGGTAGATTCTGTAATACTACAGGGCACAAATCTCTGTAACTCGTGGTACTTTGTGGTAGCAGCCATCGGAAAGTATGCAAGGAGGAAAAAAGTTTAATTATGTCTGCCGTGTTATGATCACTGAAACTGTAAATCTATCTATCTGAATTCATATCGAAAATATCATTTGCTTCACTTTATAGTTCATTTTATTTGGTTTTGGTCAACCTTTAAAGTTCATGACGCTCATATGATATGTTTTAATTACCTGCTCAGTTATATTATGAAAAAACCGTAGTCACCTCTTGGACTATCCTACGTAAGTTTCAAAGATCTTCAATAGAGGACCACTCATAGCAGTGCATAAAGTTAGAAGCAGATCAAATGGGCTGAATAATTACAATAACTATCTTGGAAATTTTGATGAATGGTGGCATTATCCCCTGTAACACTCATTGTCTTTTGTTTACAAACAACAAACTTAAATTTACCCGGATAAATTGGTAAAGAGATCAGTCAGATCCTAAAATAAAGTGGGGTAATCAGAATCACCTTTTTATTTCTAGCATCATTTTTGGGCAACGGGAACTCGTTTTTGTTAAAAATAGCATACTTGTTTGAGAGCGATAATTGTATAGTCTTATTACATCCATCTTACATGACATCGTTTCAAAAGTTTAAACAGAAAAGACGTATATTTAACTTCTTTCTTTCAAATAGACATAGAAGAACTATCCTTCAAACGACGGACCTTATGTATCGACTACATAAAACCAATCAATCTTCTGCAATGCAGACAACCACGTAGATACTCGGAATAGAAGTGCCATGTTTTACTGACTGCACACAAAGAAAGAGGATGTACAACAGCAACAAGCTAAAAAATTGAGAATTCTGGTGTAGCGTAAGGAAAGATGATGTACAACGGCAAAAAGATAAAAAATGGAGACCTCTGGTGTAGCGTAATGGGGTAACGCTGGGTAAAGATGAGTAGGGTGAAGTGGAGGTACCTACTGAAGGATGAGTACACAAGGGTAGACCCGTTACGTACCAGCTCACCTTTACACGTCAAGGACTAGCTAGGCTACAGTCGACGCGAGTTCGCTTTGTTTTTCTGAAGCACATCTTAATTGTGGTCAAAACAAAAACGTCTGCTACTTTGATGTTTTCAGTTCGTTTCCTCGTCGAATTTGTTAACTTGAAGTAAATTGATTTTATTTGGGTCACAAAAAATGGGAGTTTTTGTATGCAGTTAATACATATTCCACGAAATGGTAGTCTTAAGTTGTGTCAGTAAAGTACGGTAGAAATTGTATTATCGTTTATCAAATTGCATCGAAACAGTCTTCTGCATCTCTTTCAGTCTTTCACCTGCATCTGTCAAATGCACCTTAGAGTAAAAAAATCATCAAAACCATAAAGATTCCTTCGATTTTAATTCTTTGCGGAATTTGTCTTTAAATTCATCTCATATCAAATGTACACATAATTTAGATGATTAAATTTGACCCGTACATCACATAATGTCTACATGAATCCAGTGTATTCCAGTTTCAATGACCTATACCCGATGGGAAGGCAAGTGTTTTGAGCCAATTAACTAAGTATTGCTCTTTAATGTCTCTTGACCATGTTAATATGAAGGAACTCAATTATTTATTCCTAAAGAAATTAAATTCCCGGCACTCTGGGCTCCAGAGCCTGCGGCAAAGTCGTACTGTGTGACGTCTGAAGTTCGTGAGCGAAGGCCGCGCTATAAGTAAGACCTGATTGTGTCATTGGGGCTTAGTTGAGCGGCGACCTTTGCATAGACAACATGAGGGTTCTGGTAGGTACAGTTATGATACCTCTTTTTCCCCGTTTTCGTCTAGAATAAACGAATAAAAAATATCTTGGATGAAAAAACAATTGGCTAAAAATTTGTACGAAAACGTTGCTGTGTGCACGTATTAAAAACAGGATAATGTGTTACATAAATATTTTATTGTTCCACATGCTGAAAATCAAATAGTACCAAAAGAAAAAATTATTTAATGATTTATTTTATTAATTATCTTCTGTAATCAGTCGTGAGTAAATAAGGCATCAACAAATTTTGAATTAGTTTTAAGTTAACTTGACTCACATTTTTTATTTCGGAAGAATGACATGTTTTCTACTTAAGACTTCACGTGTACAGACTTGTGTATATTGACTGATAAAGTCTTCATTAACCTAACACTTTTTTTTTACGCTTGGTGCTAATTTACTTCAGTAAATTCTATATTCATAAATTGTTGATCATGCTTCAAATTATTTCCCGTACGATGATATTTACAGAGTTGAGTGATGGTTCTTGATTCTGTATGTTTTCGAGCACTAAGTTGGATGCTCAGTTGTATCACTGAACTTCGTGAGCGATATCGTTACAACAATTTAATAATTAAGCAATAAAAGATTCTTTCTGGCTAATACACTCAAGTAATTGACAAACTGAACGGAAGCTTACAACTAAACTTCACAAAATTTCATATTCCATATTCAATTTTGTTGAAAAAATTCACTCCAAAGTTTAACATTAAATGAACTGGTGTAGTAAGTTGACTTTTTCAGAGCTCAAAGTTATGACAACATTATATAAATCAAAGCAGTCCAAAAACTAGTTAAAATTAGAGTGCTCTGGAGATTTTTACAACGGAGCCTTAAAATTTTTCTATTGGTTTTAATATTTTATGTTTTGCAACAATATCCTGATGAAAAACGATAAAAACGAAGCTTTTCAAACTCCTCTCTCCGTGTTTGCAGGCGATTTTCCTGACGATAGTTGGCATGGCAACTGCCCAATACGAGGCAGGTCACGTCAAGATCCTACAGGACCAGCGCTACCAGGAAGGTGCTGCCTTTGGTAACTACAGGGACCAGGAAGATGGCATCAAGTACCAGGAGGAAACTGACCAACAGGGCATCAGGCGAGGCTTCTGGGAGTACCCTGATGAAACCGGAAAGCTGCTTCGTGTCGAGTTTGAGGCAGGCAAAGGTATTGGCTTCAGGATTACAAACTCAAACTACCTTTCATCCTCTCTGACAGACAACAGTGTCGTGCAGCCTCGTCCTGTTGCCCCTGTCCAACAAGTTCCTCAACCTCAACTTCCTCCTGTCCAACGAGTGCCGCAACCTCATCTTCCTCCTGTCCAACGAGTGCCGCAACCTCAACTTCCTCCTGTCCAACGAGTGCCGCAACCTCAACTTCCTCCTGTCCAACGAGTGCCGCAACCTCATCTTCCTCCTGTTCAACGAGTGCCACAACATCAACCCTCCATCCAACACGCTCCACTCCCCGTTGCTCGAAGCTTCCCCACTACGACCACCCCTAGTGGACCTATCAACCTTTTCGATTATCCTGCTAACCTAGACTTCTCACGACATGCTCATGGACATAGCTTCAAATTTTCAGCAACATAGGTTGTTACAAGTTCGCTGTAGAAACAGTGTTCTGTAGTGGGGTTCTTCAGAACTTCTAGTCTTTTTTTAGATTTCTCCCATCACCAAGTTAAATAGTGTTGTTCTAGAACATTTTACAGTTAAAAATAAACTTCAACCTTGCTTCGCCCATGGACCTCGCCCATAGACTATGAGCTACAAAAAGCAGCTATAAAACGTCCACTCGTCATGAGATCATTTTGTTCATAAACGCGTCTCATTTTTTTGTACTCGGACTCTACACCGCGATCTTCTAGCGCAAGTTGCATGACTTCCTAGAACTTCTCGCCGTTACTCGCAGCCTGGACGCATCAACTTCCTATGCCTTCGTCTACCTTTGACAGCCACTCCTCTAGACACATATTTGCTCTGCTCCCTTCCCACATCAGCGTCATTTTGTCTACCATCGTTTCTGGCATATAAAACGTTAATAATTATTACTTGTTAATCGAATAATGCTTAAACTACTTTTTGAAGCACAGGTGTCCTTCGGAAGCAATGAAATTCCCTTTCCCTTTCATCCGTGAGCTTCTTCTACTTGTATTTCAATGGTTACATGAGCGTTTGAGGTATAAACGGATCATTTTCGGTTGTTGATTTATCATTCGCGTGCACTATATCTCAGTTTCACGAGATTTGACAAGCTTTATTAATCATTCTGTAGTGAGAATCTTCTTCTTCCAGTGGTTTGCCTAAAGTCAATGCGTTTACAAAGCATCAGCCGTGACATTCTCTTGCCAACACTATTAAACTTCAGACTTGTGATGAGTGACATTTGAATTAAAATGTGCAGTTAAAAATCTTTGAACTTAGAAATGATGGCAATGTTAAATTTAAAATAGATGTACTAGAACGTCTTTATAATGATAGCTTTTAGTTTTATCTGCTCAATATTCGGTTGTAAACAGTAACAATTTGAGAACTTCTAACATTTTGTTTCGGCGAATGAAGTCTAAAATTCTACAATATGTAAAAAAGATGAATAGAGAAATACGTTTTTGGTCAAGCGCGTTTCCCACAGCTTTTCTTAGGATAAAGACTGACAGTTTTTCTGCGATATGGAAATAGTGTACTGTGTTCTTTCCTCTCAAGGTACCCAAACGACATGAAAATAAATTATAAAGATATGACTCTTTGTATTATTCCATCAAAAGTACACTTTAAAATAAAATAGTTTCTCTACAGAAACCCGAAACGAGTGCAAAATTCAATTGGACCAACAGTTTACAGGTCGATTAATGCGTTACATCATAAACTACTATGCAGTTTCTCTGCTTATATCAGGAGGATGCATTTTATCAGCTAGACTAGAGTCTGACACAAAGTTCTAACTTCTCTCGCTCTCAAGGTTATGCTGATTACAAGCTCCTGTTAGTTTTCAGGCATCTTGCGAGCCTGGTACATTATATTCTAGAAGTATTTGAGCAGGTAAACGTTCTCAAACACAAGGATGATTATTGCCGCTAGCTGCCCGCTTGCCCATTAGACCTACAAGAGACCAGTAATCTATAATAACTGAGGTAAATAGTTCTTTACTCAAAGAGAGATACGCTGAGTTTATTAAAAATCATAATTTACTAAAGTCACATTTCAATTTTCTGCAAAAACCTCTGTTTGCACGGCAACACTTACTCAATATTTGTTCTTAATCCTTCAGTTTACAAAACGAAAATAAATTTTACCCGAGAACGCGACGCAACGAAACGCTCCACCTCTGACATTTTCTAATTTAATTTAATTTCGACATTTTGCTCAGTAGTTTAAGATTGGCGTGGTACAATGGACTGTAAAATTCAGACACCTGTTTCAATTAGATCAAAAGATAATATGGGTTTGAACTCTTGCTCTCCAATTAGAATAAACGATAATGGATTTCCCGATTCTTTTGTCATCTTCTCGATTATATGTTTCTCTACTTAATGCAATGGTATAGTAACACTGCTCCTTAAAATAGTACATATTCGTAAGATTTTATTTCCAATGCATCTATCCTAAATACTATATTGGGTGTCATGAATTTTAAAATTGTAGAACAACAAACGTTAGGACGTAGGGTTTTATTTCGAAAGTCTATCTATCTTGAAAGCCATGTAGGGTCCCATGATGGAAGTTACAGAGTAATATACATCTAGTATATAGAATTTCATGTCTAATATGCCTGTCTGCAATGCTGTCTCGGGTCTCGTGATTTTGAAAGTGGAAGACTGTTGATTAGATCACCGAGCACCTCAAGGCTGCTGGATGCTTCCGCATGTCACGGTTGTGCAGCTCTCAGCTCACAGGCATACAAGCTGAAGGCACTGGCTTGGTCCAGTCTATGATGTGACGTTATTTCCATGTCGCAGTGCTCGTGGCAATTGTCTTATTGAGTACCATACGTTTAATTAGGACATTTCCTTCATGCTTCAATGTCAATTTACAAGTTGGAAAGAAATTTTTATCCACAGTAATTAAGTTTTTCGTCAACTTTCATCAAACACAATTAATTTCGTCATAATTTTGTCGTCAGTTGAGCGACGAACAGAGCTTGGAGACATAATTATGAATTTTTCTAAGTTATGTGTAGCGAAATTGATGAATAGCTCGTGAAAAACTTCATTGCAAAACCTTTAATAGATAGTTCCTCTACATGTAATCAGAAAAATACTAGAAAAATAACTATTAGTTTATTAGATATTAAAGTAAAATAGCAGAATATTTAACAATCTATGCATTGGTCAGTACTCATGCTCTATAAAATACGTTGACATTAAAATGCAAAATTTTAACTACTCTATTATTTGCGACAAAATAGCGATTCCATCAATCAATGTTTAAAAAAACAATAATAAATCTTCTGCAGTAACAAAATATTTGAACAATGTTGCAACAACGGTCTGTTTAATCACGGGTCCTCGTAAGCTGATGTGTGGACGTTGGCATTGGCGGCACCCGGCCGGCATTTGCGTGTCGTGCCTGAATGCTCGCTGGCCACTTTTTTCTCCTATGAATTCTTCTTAAAATGTGCTCACAAAAGCACAGGTTTGCCTTGGGACGCACCTTCAACCCTGGGCATGATCTATGAATTAAGGACCAGACCTAAAGAGCATCGTTGGGTTTTTCTATCAGAATTGGCGCCGTCGTTCTGTTGTTCCTAACTCGGCAACATGAAATTCCCCCTGATCAATTCTAATGAACATTTTTATAGTTTTATCTCACAGGTCGAGTGCATAAAATGTAAGTTATTTGCTTTGATAATTTTACCAGAATGCTAAATCTACGGCCAGTAACTCTGACGTTCAGTACTTCAATGTCTTCAAGAAAATTAAAGATCTATTTTCCATGGCTGATGTTCTATAAGGTTATTAATTATTTTATTAGTCAAACTTTGCCTCTTCAATTTTTACCTCATTCACAGTATATTTGTACTTAATTATTGACTTTTTTGTGGGTGACAAACTTGTTAAGACCCAGGTTCTTAGTCATTAATACTAGAATTTTTAGGGATATTTTCTGAATAAAATGTTAACATCACAATAAAAATGTATCGTTTTGCTATTTACGTAACCATGATCTCGAAGATACCATCCTTTTCTATATAAGTAATGTTAATTAGCGCTGGAAAAGCTTTCGTCCCAATTAACCAATAAGATTCAGGAGCGAGGCAGCTGAAAATCCTCTTCTTCCACAGGAAGTGATTTGTTTCAACATAACGGACGCCCGGGTGATGTGGAGTGGAACTGTCGTGGCATGAAAGAGTCGCTCAAACAATCATTCACAAAAACTCGGACTCAATTCTCACTAAACTGTCAAAAAATCACCAACAATAATTGTTGGTGATTTTTTGACATTATACCACGGGAAAAAATGCAAGTAGTCCACTAGTGCTGTCCACCCTTCAATTGTATCGAGAGAACGGAAACCATTTTTCAAATACCATTTCTTGGGCTGTACGTTAGGTAGACGGAAGGATAGTTTGAAATTCGTAGGCTTCAAAGGAATTTTCCATCAGTAGAATATAGATGAGGAGGCGGCAGCAGTTCATCTACCTCCCATGGTAGAATGTTAACTGGTCGGATCAGCTTTCGTCCTTGGCATTTAAACACACTGGTCACAAAGTTCGTATTTTGTTAGTGACTGGTGACTGTTGCATGAGACAGGAATGTGAGACTCGCTGGTTAGATCAGGACTTAATTTCAATACCAAACGCATGTGTTATTATCGTAGACAGGGAGTATGAGAGCCTCATGCCCTTCAAGAAGAAAGGTCAAAATGTAAGAATTCAAACAGGATATTGCGTAAAACTTCTCCTAGCATCGCTGTATTGAAAGACAATCATTGGGCGCTTGTTTGGCAAAATTTCAACACAATTCTAAAATCCCAAAACAGATAAAACTACGCTGATTTTTATTGCATGTTACATAATAGACTTAAAGTATTCTATGGTAGAATTATTAAAAAAAAAAAGTTTCAATTTTTTTAATACATATGCTTATCATATTCCTATTTATTCTCTTACTATTCATTTATTCTTAGAATAAATTACATTAGACGACCATTATCAGTGATCGTCTATTGTAAATTGCATCCACAAATACATGAAGTGCGTTTGCAAACAAGTCCTCTCCTTATCTTAAGAGTTTCAAGACGTCGGTAGCTTTGATTCAACTATCAGCCGGTGCTGCCGTAATTATTTATTTTCAAATAAGATTAGGCATTTTATTAAAGGAAATATGTACTAAGCTTTACATAGTTACGAGATTGTAGAAAACTTGACAGCATAATAATTCTGAACAGGTTCAGAAAGTTATTAAATAAGTATGCATTGGGGTTCAGTTCACTGACTATAAAAATAGGTACACTTATCAGCTCTAAGTTTATATATCATGTACAAAATACTACTGAACAAAGAGTGAACAAGCTGTGCTATTCGATCTGTTGTCATCATTTTAAACAGAGGCAAAATATGCTATGCCATCAAAAATAATCTGTCTATAGTGTATCTTGAAATATTGGTCGTTCCGCATACATTTCTATAATATTCGTGGACGGATTTTTTTAAAAAATGTTCTAAATTTCGGTTTTTTGTAGTTAAATTCCACGGGAAAATCCTGTCAATGCAAAGTTCGGGAATAAACCCTGTCATCGCACGAGTCGATGTTGGGCTTTCTTGTTAACTGGTATAAAAAGCCAGTAAAAAACATTCTTTAACTTCCATTCAAGAAGGAGTAAAGGGTTCTTCATCAAATACTTGGTAAATTTTTGACGGGTTTAAAAAACGTAGAAGGGCTTACAGTTAATTTTAATGTGTACAAGTATTGTGGACTGTACTGAATGATGAGCAAACTACGAGTTTTTTTAATTCTATCTTTGACAAACAAAGACTAGTCATGATTTTCATGCTCAGTGCATGCACACACTTCTTTCTATCATAAAATATTTTGAGGATACGAATACTGTCATTTGCCAAGAGGCATTAATATTGAATATTAATTGTCACTTGCCAGGAGACAGTAACATTGAATATTAATTGTCACTTGCCAGGAGACAGTAACATTGAATATTAATTGTCACTTGCCAGGAGACAGTAACATTGAATATTAATTGTCACTTGCCAGGAGACAGTAATATTGAATATTAATTGTCACTTGCCAAGAGACAGTAACATAATATTCGATGCCCTTTTGGTTGATATGCAGCTGAAAATTTCCGCCTACTGATCTGAGGTATCATAATTTCTGCAGCTATGCGACCATTATCAGTAATCGTTTAAGGGACTGTTAATTGTACCCCCAAATTATGAAATACGTTTGCAAATATAGTATATTATAGTTTGATATTTTAGACAGCGTGACTCTGATTTGGCATCATCAACTCGTACACTTTGAATACGTAATTGTTAAATACGTGCCAATTTACAGTGAAGTTTTAAATGAATGGTATGCACTTCAAGAATCTTCCCCAAATAAATTGAGCAAATGCATCTGTTGTTTCATCTCTCTCATGTTTAAACATTTAAATAATGCTTGTAACTGGCTGTCCATGTTCTATTGTTTATTGCTGAGGTAAGTTCCTGTCACTTCTGTTAGTGAGCTGTTCACTTCCATTTGTCTATTCCATTAAAATTCCAGCAGGCATTCTTTCTTGAGAGAAAGTTATAAAACGTTCAACTACACCTAGAATTAGTTCCTAGTTGGGCAGTAAGCATTGTTTTTCTCAGAATAGAAACAAGAGGAGAGCCTTTGTTCACATCAACAGTGCCAAGGCAGCTACCGTCGTGTTGAGCAGCACCATTGACATTCTATTGTACTTGTCACGCAGATAACGAAGCTCATTCACTGAACGTATTTTTGTAAAGGCCGCTGCAGTTCTGCAGCGCTGTCCAGGCGACAGAGTTTGCTGTTTTACGCAGAGTAGATGGAATGTTAGGCATGCAATCTCCATAAAAAGTGCTGAAAATGTGGAAGAATTGAATTTTAGGAGTAAAATTATGCAATAACCGTTTTTCAAGGTAATTTATAAAAACTATCAATTAGTTATGATTTAAATCTGCTTATTTAGCTTGTGAATTGAGATCTGTTTGAGTTTACTAATTCGGTTTGGCTGTTTCTTTTTAGCATAAATACATATAATCAATAGTATGGACTCGAAATTACTCGAAACCCACTAGCAGCATTGTTAATATTTGCCGAGTATTCGACAACAAATCATTTCTTCAATTTAGAGGAAGGTGTATTGGATTCTAAAACCGTTGAAACGATGGTGAAGGGAAAAAACACGTACGTATAAAAATAATGTTTATTGATGCATATATACAATATACATTAACGGTGACGGAGTCTACCAGGGAAACACTATCAACCACACACTGGTTGGTAGGACTGCCTGGTAAACAGCTTGGCGAGAGCAGGAGGGACACACGTTTACGTAGTCATGGATAATTTAAAATGACGAGAAAGGATGAGGGTGAGTCTCTTATCTCGAGGCAGTGAGGGAAGAGAAGAAACCGTTGGCGGTTCTCTCAAGGTTGAGAGTGGCTGGATAATCAAATCTGGAAAACACGGATTCTGGAGTTACTGGGACCACTGGGATAGGGCTGTTGGGGAAAAGGGTTGCTGCAGGCTTAGGGAGAGGTGGGGGAGGAGCCCTGTGGGGAGGAGCGGGAGTGGGAGCAGAGGGGATGAAAGTATTGTGGGCTGGGACTGGGGGTCTAGCGGGAATGGGAGCGGAGGGAACGAAAGTGTTCTGTACTGGGACTGGGGGTCTAGCGGGAATGGGAGCGGAGGGAACGAAAGTGTTCTGTACTGGGGCTGGGGCTCTAACGGGAGCGGGGCGATGGGAGGGAGGAGGAGGAGGAGGAGGAGGGGTTGAGGCTGAGACAGTTGCTTTTAGGTTTCCAAGGTTTTCTTTGACAAGACCCTCAACTCCAAGAACTTCATAACCGATTCCTTGTCCTGCCCTCCAGTAAACCTTGACGCGAGAGCCGTCAGGCTGGATGTAGGAGTAGAAGCCGTACAACAGACCGTCAGGTCCCTGCTTCTGGCCTGAAGTTGTTCCATCTTCTTGGAAGAGCTGATGACCGAAATTTGCGCCGTCTTGATACGATTCGAAGGACAGAATTCGGGTAAACGGATTTCCAGGAGCGTTTTGAGAAGCGGCATCCGTACCCTGAGCCCTCTGTTGAGGCATAGCACAGCTGATGCCCAGCAGAGCTGCTACAAGAATCTGTAGATCACAAAATTTGTGAATTAACGAGTCATTTTTGTAGAATAGAACAAGTTATTTAGCTTCAACTGATTGATGCTCCAACTATCGGAAGAAAGTTTACAAATTTGATAATTTAAAGTGTTGACCTGTGATAGCAATTATGGGTAATCATGTTGTGTCAAACTCATTCAGTTCAGAATGAAACTTTTTTAATCTCATTCAAAATTTTTTCCATCATGTAAACCACACATATTGTACTGAGAATCTATTCGTATATAACTAAGACTATAATACAATAATTTAGAATTTCCAGCCTAAATCTGAGAAACAAAAATCGACTAAACATCATTCTTCACGATGCGATTGATCAGAAAATAATGCAAGTCTTCACCTTTTGAGTTTGCCTTTACCAATTTATAGGATAAATGTAAAATTTTGCATTTATGACAGCAAAGTAGAATTCATAATTTTTTAATACCTACAATTATTTAAATAAACACGTGATAATTGCAAAATAACATCAACCTATAATTGGTCCTTTAATTGATAAATGATAATAGTTAACAATTAAATTTAACAACACTAAATAACATGATTGCACAATACTGATTTTAGTATTGAAACTGTATAGAAATCACGTCACACTTCATTGGTACACCAGAGACTAAATGCACAAATGTTGACTACAAGTTAAATTTGATAACACGGTTCTATTGTACAGCATACATGGGTTTTAATTGAAAACAAGAGTACTTGTCATAGCAATAAGCGCGTTACACGCTGGAAAACAGTTTTTGAATAGTGTTAGATCGTGCAGACAAACTTGCACACCAGTAATTTTCACTCATGTGTTAATCACAGCCTTAAGCCTAGAAGTTCACTCACAAACTGTCTCATGTTGATGTGTGTTTTCAGCCAAGCCTCGCAATGCAGTGATGCCCCAGCGCTGCAACAGCGTTTATATAGGCAGTGGCTGCGGATGGCCAACGCGTCTCAAGGTTGGCAGGAAGGCGAGCAGCTAAGGAAGCCCTGGGTAAATCTGTAGCAGTCCTTCTTTTCAGAGGCTAATGCAACCTGATGCTATGTCCAACCGCAGCTGAGGTATCGCTAGTGTAGTGGTTAACAACAGAGTTGAAGTAGCTTAAAGGTTTCCTAAATAACACGCTGGGAACTAGGAATTACTGCTCACAAATACCACCAGGGAATTAACATTCAGCGTAGAGACAAAGAGTTCCTTTGTGATTGCGAAACATGAAGCGCTAAAAAACTTAATGGTTATGATCAAAGAGGACCAACGGCGTACGCCACAGCGGGATGTTCTACGTCAAGGAGTGCCGCATGAACTTTCAGCCTCCTAGCCTACGAAGGTAAATGTCGGCACTCAACCATCTGGGGCTTAACCATCTGGGGCTTAACCATCTGGAGCTTAACCATCTGGGGCTTAACCATCTGGATCAATAACCTGGGAATTAATCATTTCGGGCTCAATCACCTGGGGCTCAATCATCTGGGGCTCAATCATATGAGGCTCAATCATCTGGTGCTCAATCATTTGAGGCTCAATCATCTGGGGCTCAATCACCTGGGGCTCAATCATATGAGGCTCAATCATCTGGTGCTCAATCATTTGAGGCTCAATCATCTGGGGCTCAATCATTTGGGGCTCAATCAAGAACACCCCGCGCTTAGCAACAGATCTTTCGTTCAATAACTTTAATTGATTGTTTTCTACGCTTTACTTTTAGGCTTTTAAAGGGACACATATAGCAACAATTTTGCTTGGCTATGTTTTAGATGTGCTCTCATGTTCCGTTTTAATTAAAAATAATACTTTCTAGCAAATTGAACACAGCTTTTGTTAGAATTTCAAATGAAGCAGATCTGCTTGACAACGAGCAAACTCAGTTCATTTGGATACCCTCCCGCACAAGGAAAAAAATATTTGAAATAATCCTCATTAATAAACTTTGTGTACTATTTCACAACGATCGATAGCGATTTCTTTTTCTTCTTAAAGAAAGAAGCACCGAATTTTCTGTATTCTTGACGAAATACATGCTTAACCGTTTGCTAACCCTTATGTTCTTGCAGAAACATGCGCTGGTTCATGCGTATAACTGCGTATTGAACCTCATTATTGGCATGAATTCACACACTAATTTACAGGAACGATTGCATGAAAGCAAATAAAATTATCCCAAACCTCCAGAAAGTGTGTGGACCGCCGCTCGTTTTTGAAGTGTCATCACAAAGGCGATTCTTAAGCAAAAAGAATTAAATTCCGCAAGTACTGGAAACACAAAACATATTTGCTCTTCAATTTTCCCAGTCAAGTTCAATTCAACACATGTACAAGTATATTACAATCTTAGCGAGCAACTTGTGACAACTTTCAACGTTACCAAGCGTGTTCAATTTTATCGATGTAGTTCGTGTGATGTGACAAACTTTGAACAAAAAATAGAGTTTAACTCTTTAATGACGTTCATCTTCATATTCAATATTTATTTTATCATTATTTAAATATTAGGAATAGTTATTTTCCTATAGAATTTAAATAACATTGACAAATTTTGAGATTTTATTGTCTCCCAAAACTTTTACCAAAATGTTTGAGGCATTAATGGTATTCGTAAAATTTTTTCTACCTAAAAAACTTTCAACCTTTTTATTAATTCAGAAAAAAATTACTCAATCTATAGACATGTCTTCCCTTTTTCTTATTCAATAAAACTTTTAATTTAGTCTGCCAATTTATAAACACGACTTAAGCTCTCTATGCTCACATTTATTGAATCGGATATACTATTCTCAATTTTTTCTTTAGTTTCAATAATAAGTAAACTGATAACTCGAATCAAGAGAGTATAACTACTAGTGTTAGTATTGCTTGAATTCAGACAAAACAAAAATGAACATTAAAACTTCTCAGTATTATCAAATCTACAGGCATGAAAGACGATAAACTTTAAGAAAATTATCTATTTACTGCGGAAAATTCACACAGGGCAAAGAAATAATGGATAGATTCTTTCAGTCGGCATTTGGCATTTGATGTCTATTTTACGTCCGAGCGAAGCTCAAGTTAACTGTTTTTGATAGAGAAATCGGAATAAAACTTATCTTTTGTAGCATAAAAGGTTGTCAAAACAAATAAAATTGAGCTACATAGCTCTAGAGACCCGCCATTGCGAAACAGTGCATACAGGAGTGACTAGTCCAGTTTGAGCTATGGAAACTTCAACGTTCAGAAGGAAGTGATCTTCATTTGAGAACTACTTCCAGCACTAAAGTACTCATCCCTTGGCTATTAAACTTTACGAATATGGAGACGACCTTAAGTCTTCTGTGTCAATGCAATCATTTATATAAGGCAGCAAAGAATTAAAGTTCAGAAATAAGTTTACAAATATTCTGCCTGCTTCATTAGCCATATAAAAATTGCATATAGTCACTTCACCAAATGAATGTATTTTCTCTCGGTGGGTTTTACGAATACTTGCTTATTAGATGTATCAGCGATACCTGCATGAATATTTCACACAAATGAGGGAGGATGTTTGTGTGTACAGGTCATGAATTGTTCAGAAAAGAAACTACCATACTTTGAATAAATAACAATTTTTCAAAAATAGGTTTACACCAGATAAACTGCAATCTTAATTTATTTCTGAAATCACAAATTTTGAAACAAAGACTATTCAAAGGAACCCGTATGGAAGAAAAGTTCAGAAGATTTAGTTATTTTGAACTAATAGATATGGGCTAAAGTGAGTCTTTCTTATTCAATGTCATAAGAATTATGAACAAGTAACTAAACATTCCTAGTAAGATTAAAGACTCAGGGTGCTGGAGTTTCTCTGTTCTCCTTCAATAGTTCCTTGAGTTCACATACATTACAAACTACGAACATGAGTTGTTTTCTTTTACTTTATTTTATTGCTTCATGAGTACAGATCCCATGATATTAGTTTAAATAATGAAATTTTTAGTTCATAAATCTTGCGTATTGATCGCTAGAAAAAGTCAGAGGAAAAAAAGTGACTCATTCCAAATTATTTTTTGAAATCTATTCACGTTGCCAGTCCTAAATCTAAAGAAGCAATGCTTTAGGAAGACTAAATTTTATATGAGTGTCAGTTTGTTCCAATTTTTTATTATTTAATATCATGAATTGCACTTCTATCAGGCTCCACTAATGAACTAAGAATTTTTTTTTTACGACGATGGTGACAAATTTTTACAATTTATTAGAGGAACAACCAAATAATGACCGCAAGCATAAAAATAACGCTAATAATTAGTTGTTGAGTACTATTAGATTAGTCAAAATCTGTCAGCAGGAGCACGTAAAGTTCAAGTCAACCTCCAGAAAGAGCAATTGCGCAAGCAGCAAAGGTGTAATGTCCTGAAGTTATTGCACACCTCAATGCCCTGAAGTCATTGCTCACCTCAATGCCGTGAAGTCATTGCTCACCTCAATGCCCTGAAGTCATTGCTCACCTCAATGCCCTGAAGTCATTGCTCGTCTCAGTGCCCTGAAGTCATTGCACACCTCAATGTCCTGAAGTCATTGCTCACCTCAATGCCCTGAAATCATTGCTCACCTCAATGTCCTGAAATCATTGCTCACCTCAATGTCCTGAAGTCATTGCTCACCTCAACGCCCTGCATTGTGTTATGATTGAAGGCACGGCTTGAGCATGATAACAACAACGGCAGAGTTCCATTGAAGTAATGGTTGTCGCCATGACCTCCTCTGGACACTCCTGCAGGTTTGGAATTCCTGATCATGACGTGACATTCATGCAAGATCTACGCTGGGACTCAGCAAGGTGAGGATGTGAGAGAGGACTGGAATGTCTTTGTGATAATTGAAATTTCAATTATTGCTAAACATCTCGAGATAAATAAAATTCTTTGCTGCTTTGGTGAGTATGGAAGTTTTATGCATTTCTCATCACTTCATTACTGTTAAAGTCATGAAAACTACTCCATTTTGTGTTATTCCAACATATGACGCAAATTTTGGGAAAACTTCTGAAAAATTTCTTCCTGTGTCTTGCATCAATACTTTTTTTTTGCAAAATTCAGCGTGTTTTTATCTCATGTGACTGCAGTATTTAAAGCCCATGCATTATTGAAAAATGTTAATTTGGAATTAGTACTAAAAACCGAGAGTTTTCAATGGCTTCTTTGAAATATAACTCAGCAACTAAACACTGTTCACACACAGATCATTTTGCAATTTTTTATCGTGTTGTGTACCACATCGCCAAGTATGCCGGTGAACTGATGAAAAACTGTCATTTATGCTTGAGAAAGATTCTTTAAACGTTTATCATAAGGATAAATGAAATAGGCAAGACGTTTTGTCAGTAGAAAGATACTTGCTTGAACTCCCGTTTAGCATTTAATCACACAACACGCGCACGATAGAACCGCTGTCTCATGCAGGGCGCCCCATGTGGCGCTGTCACTCATGTATTAAATGAGTACTCCAATTTCTTACTCAACAATCTCCTAAGTGAGGTACTGTGACACAGTGGTACTGATGTGTCAGGACACAATGGTTCTGTGACACTGTGTTACTCATGTATCAAGTGAGGTACTGTGACACAGTGGTACTGATGTGTCAGTACACAATGGTTCTGTGACACTGTGTTACTCATGTATCAAGTGAGGTACTGTGACACAGTGGTAGTGATGTATCAGGACACAATGGTTCTGTGACACTGTGTTACTCATGTATCAAGTGAGGTACTGTGACACAGTGGTATTGATGTGTCAGGACACAATGGTTCTGTGACACACATGCACTCCAGGAGGCAAAAACAGTAAAACCACGAGGAAATAAAATGAAACTGTCAAAGAAACATAATTTCCTTTATTTAATGATCGTGATTTGCGATCATAAATTAATGAAAGCAGGTTACCTACAAATGCATATAATTTTTTAATCAAGTGTTATACATTAAATGTCATTAGTTTTCTTTAGTTTCCGTTAGGTACCACCAGTTATCACTAGTTACTATTAGTTATCATTAACTACCATGAGTTAATAACAGTTATTAATTACACTATTCCATTACAGCCAGTAGTGGTAAAAAGAATTGTGAGACCCATCTCTCAAAAGTCTTTCAACATCATTCTTGATCACTCTTTATAATGAATAATAATAAATAGGATGAATTCAGGTTTAATTAACATTTTCAAATTATTTTTATTGTTAATAGTGCTATTAGTATTGACCGTTATCACCACTAGTATAACTATTCTAGATTTTAGTTGTTATATGTAATTTTTACCACTATTTTACTATAAATAGCGTAATGACACGTTAAAAAGAATCGTAGCGCACAGTGTATGACTTTTCAAAAAGTATAGTGTGTGACTTGAGGCCGTGTTCACGTCACCAGACCTCACTTTCATGCTCTCACTTGCACTGAAACTAAGAACGAGATGGAAACTCTTCATAACACGCACCCTAGTCTGGACCTGAATCGAGGAGGTGGAAAAACACACAAATATACTATTTGCAATGTGAAGGTAGAACTGAAGGCGAGTGTCCAATAAGAAAGTGTGCAGTGCTTTTATCACAGGGGAATGGTGAGACTTGATTAGACATCCCAATAGTATTGCATTTGTATCAAAAATATGAATAAAAAGCTTTAATCTTTTGAAATGAATCATGAACTCGTGTTAAACAATGAACGACTTCATTGGCACTTTAGGTTCAAAACCTTAATTTGTTAAAAATTCTGAAAGCGACAAGTTAAACTTTTCTTTTAAAGATTTAAGTGATGATGTAGATTAGTTACCGGCAGATAATGTTTTTAGGAAGAGAACTAAAAGCTTTTGTTGAGGAAGCGAGTTTCTACGATGTAAATGTCAGCGTCTCAGTCATCACCTCTACTTCATAGCATTCATAGGGGGGACTAAGACTAAGACTAAGACTAAGACTAAAACTAAGACTAAGACTAAGACTAAGACTAAGACTAAGACTAAGACTAAGACTAAGACTAAGACTAAGACTAAGACTAAGACTAAGACTAAGACTAAGACAAGTTGGAGGCTTGCCCCGGACATGAAGTACAGACATGCGCGTCCGTTCCTCTGGTCCGTGTTGCAGAGGGTAGTAGTACGGTCTTTTATATAAGGAGTACCCATGTTCAGAAACAGAAATTAATGCTGATGAAGCTGAATATTCTACAGTCAGTTTTGTACAGGGTGCGGCAACATAACTTCTTTTTTCAAAGGAAGTTCCTTTCAAGAAAAGGAAATTATGTTGCCGCACCCTGTACTATTAGCAAGGACATAAGTATTGCATAAAAATGACTAATTCTAAGAAGTGGACGAAAGGGAGGAGTAAAACACTAAACAGCTCCAGGCGTGTATGTCAGTGAATAAATCGAGTTGCTTAAGAAATCTGCGATCGACTATAGTTTTTGCACTCATTGTTCTCTCTGTAAACAACATGGTGGATCTGTATTGAAATATGAATAGTGTGGTTCAAATTGCTTGTACAGTAGCCTTGCTCAAGTAGTTAATTTTCATTTCTTCAAATGAGAAAGCGCACTGCAGTTATGAATATGCTAATTTCAAGTTCTATTCTGAGATGATGCTAGTTATACAAATTACAAGTTAGAAATATTTACAAAGAGCTCGTGAAATATCATTGAATAAATTTGGTGAGCTTTCCTAGCGGGGGCAAATTTTAGCTTCATAATTTCAATTTCCTGATGCGCTGTAAACTCAAAACGACGATAAATTTGTTACGCTGTAGCTTAATTTTATACTCTGTTCCACCACAGAAAATTGAATCCGTAATTATCAAGAATTGTTTCAGTAGAACACTAAGTTCGATATTGTTTATATTAAATTTGACACATACTTTGATGACGCAGTTTAGAACGGATTTGTGAAATAGTATCCATGTTTTTTAAATTGCTCTTATTTTACGTTATACTTTTATGCTACACATCCACACATGGGTTAATCAAAGAAAAATGTATTTAAAGTAAAAGAATTACAGTAAAGAGCGTATTCAAATAGTTTATTGATCAGAAGAGTTACAGAAAATTCAAATGTAGTAACAACAATGAACAACAAAAAATGACACTCACACTATTGTTAAAGTGACAATGATTAGTTATTAAACTTATTGGAAAAGGAGGAGCCAAAGGGAAGGGTGATGCAGTGAAAATTTATACGCGGCAAAAAATACTAACCACATAGAACATTCAAAGATTGTGCACACGATCGTAGTCTTTTTAACGTTGTAACTCCTATTTCGAATCATTAATAACCTTCACAGGCAGAAATTTTTCTGCCAGCATCAGATATCGATATACCTTAGAGGCCCAGATGTCAAACTGACGTGTTTGGCATAACTCGTGCTGGAGATGAAGATTGCGTAAGTTGATGAAGTTCGTCCACAAAAATACAGCCAAAGTCTTGAGACGATCTCAAGTTCAACACCCGTACGTAATTATCAGTTATATCGACATTGGAAGCGTAAGAACTAGTAATAATATGTTTTTCTCTGGTGAAAGTAACCTGTTTACGTTTTTAGTTGGAGAATGTACGGATATCTTGTTTTAAATTTCAGGCAGTATGCAATCTACTCGAACGTATCTTTTGATATTATTTCCGTTTGTAGAAAACACTTATTTGCTGCTACTGTGCAGTATGCCCTGCAAATCTTGCAAGATCATCCCAAAGACTCTTAGAGCCGAAAATAACCAAGTCAATACTACATTTATTTTTATCATTTATTAAAATATCGATTAAGTTACATGCTGAATAGAGCGATTAAGCTTTTCAGAGGTTTTTTTGCTAAAAAAAAACTTGGTACATGTTTCTGGTCGGTCATGCCAAACTTGCAAGAACAGACTTTAATCAGATCATGAATGTCATTCTTAATTATCTATTCCTGTAAGAGGTTGTTCTTCTTCAGACGCATCCTCTCACTTATTCCTTACATCAGAAAAGGCAGGTAGATTGGTGTTTTCTATACAGTTGTTTGTATGACACTGAGCGATGGCGTTGAATTCGAAACATAATTACGATGCTGTGCAATGTTTATAAATATCCAATCACAAGTGGAGCGAGAAAGACTGGAATAAAGTAACTTCTGTGCCGAGGTCAGCATTGACTGGGAAGGTGACGATGCAATGTGGGATAGATGCGGCCTTGGACTAGATAGGGGACACAGACAAGATTCTTTCCCTGATATTGAGAGGAAACTCACCAGTTTACACGTCTCCCCTCCTGATGTTGAGAGGAAACTTACCAGTGCAACCAGCTGATCATGAAGTGTCATGCAATTTGCATATCAGACACGTTTTGTTGTAAGAGAAACAGCATTGCATCTAATTTGATACATCATCTAGGGTGTGGTACACTGTTTTTGAAGGAAATAAGTACATTACGATCCCGGTATTATGGAACTAAGTTTACAAGGGTATTTGAGACTGGACACAAAAGAGATCTAGTATGAAGTAAACCAGGAAGACACTATTTCTTCGTGATCACTTTAATTTTAAATACTTATATTTACCTACCTGTCATGCTACGCAATGAGCTGTTACTAATGACAATGAAGTAAGTGAACTCATTGAAAAGTTTCTCATTACCTGAAGACTGTGAGATCTGGTGCTCCAACTTCTGACTTATTCAAGGATACCAGTATTTCAGTCCTTCCCCTGCCCAGTTTTTAAGTTTCCACTTATCGAAAAGAGAAATACCAATCATCGTCCCCTTGATGCCACTTTACCAATTATAAGTTAAGTAAGCGAACGAGTGTATTTCTTTGCTAAGTTTCATTGGTATCTAATATATATTCTCATGAAGAGTCACAATTTCGTACTGAGACCAAGCACTACACTGTGAACCCACCATTGTCATGGAAGCTCAGAACATCTGTGCGACGAGACTGCAATCTGAGCAACAATTTTCCTCAGCACCAATCACGAGACAAATTTCTAAACTTTGCATGCACGCACGTGATGAATGATGACATGAGTGAGGGTAACGTCAGCCTAGCGGTCTAGGGGCTGCAGGCCACGCCGAAAACGGAGCGACATGCCTGTGTGTTCCGGGGTACTGAACACCTTCCGCATCTCCTCGTCAGACGGCGCTTGCAACCTTCCTGTCTTAGAAAACACGATGATTTTAGCATTCCTGACGCGGCACAATATTGGGAGAAAAGCTTGCATTTATGCTAACATTATCAGACTTTAAAGCAAGGTCGAGGATGCGCTGTGAGCTCTCGTCTGCTACATTATGATGGAGCAATCAATGCCTCGCTCTCTCTCCAGGGTCAAAAATATCTTCAATTAATTCCCCGTGGATTCAACCATACTTGCACTATTAGATTGATCGTCCAACTTTCACCCTTTAATTCTCTGATTGAAATCTCGTGATCCATTGGCCTTGCTCGTTCCCCTGCTCCTTCACCTTCCTGTCCCACGAGCCTCGCAAGGTCATACTATCAGAATCCCACATTCAATGTAACAAAACATAAAATTACGTTACACCCATGAAAAACATGTATGTTTCTAATATTTTAATTGGGGCATATTTTAAGGTTAGCATATGTAATATTTCAGGGCAGAAGATAGAATCTTTGTATTCTGTAACGTTTGATGTTCAAATTGCTTCCATTTTTGTTGGTTCTTCTTTTCCTCTTATGTGCAGGATTTTCTAAAAATGACCAATTAACACAATAATATTATGTGTTTAATACATTTTATATAATATAACGTACTTGAATTCAACGAACATGACCGGACACGAGTCCTCTCCCCTCAAGCAGAAAAAATGCAGTAATTTAACTGGATTTATTAAGTGGATCTATTTTCGCAGTCATGGTTCGTAGAAAGCGTTAGAACGCCAAAATTCTCATTTTCTTAAGCCCAGTTGAGTTGATTCAGTTGATTTTCAATAATGAATAATAAAATTAGGAAGATACACGAGTGTTGATCAACAGATCCGTGAATTAATCAACATATAGAGCAAAATTCGTAAGATGTGTAGCTGTATTTTACATTACTTGCCGTGTTTAAAATAACAAAAAAAAATTGATGTTTCAAGATTCGTATTTTAAGTTCCCTGTTGTGTAGCTCTCATGGAAATAGTAAGAATATTTTTCATGCTTTTTCATTTTTTCCGACTTTCTAAAATTATATGAAGTTATTAGGAAAATTTGGCATTACCTTGGACATTTTAAAGCTTTATATTCGCGTAGATTAAGACAAGAGGAGCATTTATGTAGATATATGAGCAATAGATGACTTGGAACACGCATTGTCAAGACTGTCTCAGTTGAATGAATAGCGCCTCAACTTGAGCGTATAGATACCACCAGCATGCAATGAGTGGGAGGGGATAGAGCAGGGGTATTTTGTTTATCAATAGCAATATTTAGACAAGTATATATTCTCCTATCTAAAATTATAATGCATTTTTATGTTATTTTTAATATTTTCAAATTTACAGGAAAGAGATACATTTCACTTTTACTCGCCTTAGTGAGAATTACGTAACGAGAAAGTTGTATTTTATTATTCTTGTTTTCAACAGAACTTAGAGAGCACAACAGAACTCTTTTTCTATTTCAGAGTTATGATTGGTGAACTGCAGAACATGGTGCAGTATTTTAGATTTGGAGACTCGTCTGCTTTGCATTTTAATGTATTACATTACTAGTTTGTGAATGAATGTGTGTGAACATAAGAGAGCTGAATAACAATTGTCTTACAACAGTCTTACATTATCCTTGCTCAATATCTCTATGAAAAGTTGCATCTTACAATGAGATACAAGATGCTGATTATCTTAATGTAATGGGAGGAGCTAGAGTTAAGTCACACTTTTAAAAATTAATCGACGAAACCTAATAAAACCATAAAAGTGAGTTACATATTAAATGGAAAAGGAAACTTTGAAATTTTATCAAATATCTAGAATATTGATGGAAAGAATGTATTGTACTCAAAACAGCATTATTATCAATTAGCCTAAACTGACAAAATACTGCAAAGAGCATAGAGCAAGAAGAGTGGAAAGTCATTTCCAACATAACGGATCTTTAGTTGCAGTGCACAGGGACTTCGTGACAACATTCAATGAACGAACAAGTCCTTCCGGGCATTGCATTATTGCAATAATCCATTATGTTTGAAGTAACCATCTATTATTCTTGCTCACTGTTTTTTGCAAGATTTCTTCATTTTAGGTTGCTTGATAATGTCACCGAGAACAAAAAGGTGAAAGTCTGAAATAACGACGTCTATTGAGTGTAGAAGATTGAACGACGTCTCCAAATTCTAATAATTCTGAATAATAAACGAAAGCAAAACGCGACTTCACGCTGCCGTACAGGCATCCGATACTTTTACTGTTAGCTGACGCTGTTATGCTTTACATGTACAGCAAAGATCCTATTGCTCACTTCAGGACAATACGTTTCAGAAACGGTCATTCTTTCCATTTTCCAGAATTTGTACTCATCTTTTTTTTTGTGGTGAAGCAGCATCATACGACGCTAACACACTTCCAAGTCTTCTAGCATCACAGATAAAACAACGAATCATTCAGAAATATCTCACGCTTTGTGGGATTAGAATTATTTTTTCGAGAAAAGATTAATAAACATGTAAGTTGAAGCATTTGGAGCCGAGCAGGCACTTTTTATTTTTAAATTCATTTTATCTTTTCTGGTGTAAAAGAAGATATCATCTTTTTATGTAGGCTACCTGCTATTTGTATGTTAATCATCTACGTCATGTGAACTATATGTCTAATGATCAGAACAAAGTACCTTATTCTTCTCGTTCAAATTACTCGTGAATACACTATATTTGCAATAGGATCATAAAGCTTCAATTTTATCTCAATGTACACCCTGGTCCTTATATGATTTCTATTTGCATGTTGTCCTGGGCATGAATGCGGGTTCCGTTTCCCTACATAGCAGGCAACAAACACACTGTTTGAGGGCAGGATTAAGTTATCAGGTGTTCAGTACAGCAGATATCAGCGACGCCTAATTGCTTCAGTAACGCGATGATGGTCTCTGATAATACGAACAAAGGCGATAAGTCGCGTCCTCGGTCCAGACTTCAGTTATGACTTAAGGGCTTCCTGTTCCTGGAGAGCGACGGCTTGAATTGACCAAGAACCACCCCAATGTATTTGGCTGAACGCACACCTCGTGGTATTTTCAGTGTCTAAAGTATCGTTTACGGCTTGAGTGAGTTTGACTATACGTAGATGATTGCGTAAAAAGCAAATGGCTTAGTTTTTATGATGGACTTGGAATTATCTAACAAAGATTTTCCGGCATTGTGTCATACTAAAAATATATGCCTCATGTTGGAAAAAATATTTAAACGAGGAATTTATGATGGCTCTTAGACATGCTACTCTAATTACACTAACCAATATTTTCCTCGATACTATAAAGCATTAATACTGAATATTCAATTTGTGCTGCATGGGCGTAACGTAAAAAGAAACGAAATAAAAACTTGAAAACGTTGCGCACAAAAAATTATTCAGGCATAACAGTTCTCAGGCTTCGATGTAGGAGTATTTGTGAACTATTCGGGGAATCAAAGACGCTTTCATTCCTTATGTAGGAGAATAATTATTGTGCTTGGATAAACTATTATAGTGAAAGGGATCTGTTAGAAGAAATAGAACACTGTTTACTCTAAGGTACAATTGCAATGGTAACTTTCTGGTTCCTTCTGTTCAAATGATAATCCAGTTAACTAACAGTCATTTCAAATAGACTGTGCTCTGAAATGCACTTCCTTAATTTTACTCTGAATAATTACGAAAAACTTTGCATTTAGAAGGCCAAAGTTGTAGATTAGTGAAACTCTATGGGTGGTGCAAGTACAAAAGCCACTATATGCTCATGGTTTTGCTCTGTAACCTCACACCATACTTAGTTAAACGATGAAACGGAGAAAGTAAGAAAAAGAAAAACAGTCTATTTTCAATGAAGCTGATGCATAAACAAAGTAGTTTTCAGCAGCACCTCGATAGATCACCAGTAGTATTCACCAAAAATCTTGTGGTGCTATTTCACATACCGCTGCCATGCTCAGTTTCAAACCCGACACTCTTTAAAATTGCCTGAAGCCCAATTTCTGCGCTAGCAAATGTGACAGATGGACAAAGCAGTATGACGATGAATCTCTTGGCTCTAACTAGCTTAATTCGACTCGCTGTTTACTCTATTTTTAGATACCATCTCCGCAATTAGCTTGGAGCAGCACCAAGACAGAGATCTCACAGTCAAGGCTAAGCTGGCCCTAACAATTAGAATAGTCCGTAGTTTTAGTTTGCTTCCTGCTCTAAAACTTACAATTAAAGACACAAGGTGTACAGCCTACAGCTGTACATATTGTTCATCGATTTTGCTTCAGCATCATTATGACGTTTTTTGGCTTACGCGCAAGAGGTTTTAACTTCACTGCCTATGATTTTATTTTTTTAAATAAAATGAGTGCACATGAATGCGTCCTACAGCTTACTGGAATATTTGTATTTCTCTTCTAGCTCCAGCCATAATTCTAGCCAAGATTTAACAAACCACATTCCTACCTTCAAACCCGTTATATTTTCCTTGTACGTGATAGTTTAACGTTTCTCCAAACTGCATTCGGGACAAAAGTTTAAAATTTATGCAAGAAAAATAAATAATTCCTGAAATCCTGTTGTAAAGATTGGCAACTTCAATCTGCAAGGTACGATGTTCTCTTTCTGCCAAAAGATCCGTTATGAATGAGTTAAGAATACGTATAAGTTGTAGAACAATTAGACAGAAAAATAACTATGTGATTTATTAACGTGCCAACATGACTGGCCAACACACATACTATGTAGGAATGCAATATCCGCTCATACTTCTGGGTTATGAGTATAATTCTGGTGGATATTCAGGTTACTACAGAGCGCTGACTAAATCATCTTCTTATCTCACTGGTCTGTGAGAGTAGTGACTTCATACAGAAAAGTATGTAAAACGAAACATTTTGTGCTTGATCGTCAAGATGCATTCACGTGCTGGATATGTAACAGAAACATCAAAGTCATGGATATTCTGCAATAAAGCCTAATTGAGTCATTTTAGTCATTATTGTCATTTGTTATCATACACATAGCACCCAGACCTGAAAATTCCTAGCAAAGTTTTTTCATTTTTTCAGAGCGCTTTACTCTGTAAAAAGGAAGTTATGTTGCTGCACCCTGTATAATTCAGCATCCTTCGAGAAATCCTAGGCAACGTTTCGGGAAATCCGCAATTCGTGAGAAGAGTTAGGACAATCGATGTCGCATTTGGAGAAAGTAATAACGACACAAAAACCCGAAATAAAAAGCTGAAGCATCTTCAGCATCTTCCCGAAATAAATTTGCTGAAGAGCTATCCCACCGAGGCTGCATTTTCCTTTGTAATGGTGAATGAGGTTACAAAAAGACATTAATTCTACTGGATCAAGGCCAGTGAACTTAAAATTACCGTGAATAAATTAATACAATTTAATGGATAGTGTTGAAATCACGAAAAAAAACATATAATCAGCGATTGTCATGAATATCTTGTAGGACGAATAAAATTTTTTACCCTTTTTTAAGTACAAAACTTACTTGCGAAAGAAGTTTTTAGAGTATATTTTTTCAATTAAATAACATTGAACACAGGCATTTATAAAACAAAGTACAAGAACTATAGCCTGAAATTCGAATTCAAATTCAAGTTTTAGCTTTCCTTTATGAAAGATGAACTCAGAGGCAGACACTTAAAATTGTCCGTTTTTCTTTTCTTTATGAACAACATTCTCTGATCTTAAAGTTTGAAGCTACGAGGGGTCTGCACGATAAAGCTTCAAACTTCCTTGAAGCTGCCCTTTAAAACTTTAGTTATAAAGTTGCCTTCGCTTGAGGGCAGTGCGCTTCTTTCGCTTATCGCTCCAATTTCTTCCCGGGAATTTGGGACGAGTTCAAAGCGATTTAGTGGAGTTGCAACGAAAAACTCTGTGGATTCCGGGATGCAAATTTGGCTCGCCAAAAATGTGTCTCTGTGCAAAACTTGTGGCAGCAGAAAACTTGACAATTTGCTGCACTCTTGAGCTCTTGTGAAAACACAGCCAGGCTCGAGCTTGTGCCGTGTGTGACAGGAGGGAGGCAGGCGGACGGAGGTATGGTCGGTTTGATGGTTGTGGTGGTCTCGCGGACACGAAAGAGAATGACAATGCAAACTCAGTCGAAAATCATCAAACTTTAACAAGATTCATTTGCTGTTTTATTTGATTGATATAAGGGACCGTAAATGTAATTTGAAATAAGACTGCACTCTGAAATTGACAAAGAGTGCCGGACAGGCTGATTTAAATTTTGTATCTGAGTCAAAAAGAAAAGATGATAGACACGTAAATTAGTGCGATTTGTGTCATGGAAATAAATTGTGGTGAGATTTCTTATAGAAGAAAGGAAGCTATCAGGAAACACAGTCAGAAATTGTAATGCTTAAAATCACTGCTGACATTTTGCCGTGGATGATATTAAAATAAATTTTACAATAGCATTATGCTATTTTTTCTCACAATATCTATGAAACGTTTCGACCCACTATTACGGTTGCGATTATTAAACTTAGTTTACTTACGTTTGAGACAAGTTTACAGTATATGCAAATGAATAAAATAGTTCAATTCATAATTTATTCCTCAAATCAACAGAAAAATATAACCTAAATGAAAGAGGGAAATTGTACCCTGAAGGAGGCAGAAGTTATTGGAAAATTATTTCCCATATTTGAAAAAACTATTATGAAAAATTGTGCCGCAAGTTTATTGAGTCCAATTGAAATTTCCAATAATAATATTCCTTGAAATAATAAATGAATGTTACCAATTACAAAATTTCTAGAATGGAGTTGGTTTCTACGCAGTTAAAGGAAGTCAAAAATATGTGGTTAGGTTCAGTTTCAGCTCGACATTAGCAATAAAGGATCAATGACATTGTTTTTTCTAGGGACTCCAGTAAATGGATATAAATGATGTTTGGTGGTGTGTTTTGTAAAACGCAGAATGTTTTAATAATCTTAGGTCTATATTCATGTTGAGTAACGTCGCAGTGTCAGTTATATCCACTATTTTGAAAAACTTTAATCTTGGGAATGTCTTTAACTGAAATCATAATTTTTG
>VCRD01001715.1:107995-118451 GCA_006783055.1 Trinorchestia longiramus | reverse complement strand
ATTCCCTCTCAAAGACATTCCCTCTCAAAGACATTCCCTCTCAAAGACATTCCCTCTCAAAGACATTCCCTCTCAAAGACATTCCCTCTCAAAGACATTATTGTGAGATATTCATTTTCAGAGATATTCACTTTCGGCGACATTCTGGGTAGGTAGGCACGTACTGGCGTGTATGTACTGGTCCACGGTAGCTCTGAGTATGTAAAAGCGTCGTGGCATGCTGAGAGTATTTAAAAAAGTCGAATATTTAAGCAATAATTGAAGCTAAAATATGTACCTGTATAGTTTTTATACATAAAAATATGTATGGTTGTCAGGGTTTTTTTAAGTAAATACAAAGCAATAAAGCCAACATGCCTTAGTACACAATGACTTTGTCCTACATAGTAGTTTACAGAGTACATTTCTTGTCACAACAGTTTAATTTTTCTGCTTTTAAAAAAAATTGAACTTTATTTGTTTGGAATCCTACTTAGTGGAAACACTAGGAGCAAATGATGGAACGGGTGCTTATCACACTTCACATAGGAAACGATAAACAGTTATTTTACATTCATATATCTTCAATGTAATGAAATACATCTACCGACACACATACACACGCGCGATGTGTATGCACAGCTAACATAATTTTGGAGTTTGGGATGTTTTATAGGGATTAACTTGTTTAATAAAGCTTTTTTATGGAACCTATTTAGAGGGAACATGAGAATGATAGTGAATATAAGAGAAATGGTAATATTGTGACAATGAACGTATTGAAAATAATGATGGTGATAAAAAAGTAATTCGGGTTGCATTGAACGTCGTCAAGAAGGTAAAATTCGTTTAATACAAAAGGGATATGCAAGAGTAAATAAGGAATATGAAATTGACTGGTTATTGGGTGAAGTTTTGCTCAATAAATGAACCGGGATTAATACAATTAAACCTCCAGGGCACAACTTGACACACATCGTCGAATGCAACACACCTTCGAATTTCAAAGTTCATTAAGTTTAAACAGAAATTCCATGTAAAACTGTTGAATTCATTTTTGTGATAGATGTTTTTATAATTAAGGAGCATAATTTACTTTATGTTCAAAATAGTTTTAATTATGACCACAATGGTGAATGATGGTAATAGGAACTGGAGAATCATCGTCTCGTGTAAGGGAAGAGTTTGCCTCCTTAAGCTGACTGACTAACCGACTCACTGATCAATCCGTGGGGATCAGACAGTAGCAGAAATTTAAATAAAATAGCATTCACGCGTTATCAAAGTGATAACAACTAATTATCTTCCGCTCTTTTGAAGAAAGAGCAAGATGAAAGTAGCTACAAAAAAGTACGTAATACATTCCTCTCTTAAAACAACTTTCTCCAAGAATCGTGGAAATAGAAGGATTACAATACTATGTATACAATAGTGACTCACACTCAACTTCGAGCATGACGCGCTTGCTGACGGAGGGCGGCACGCTGTTGCTGGCGATGCACAGGTAGGCGCCACCGTGAGTCCGTGACACGCTTGTTAGCCTCAGCTCCTCCCCTTCTTTTTGTAGAGCTGCGCAACAAAACTTAATCAGTGCACATAGAAATGAATAATGTATTCTCGGAGATTGAGTTCAAATCCTTTTTCAGCGATGGATTCGATTTACGAGTTTTTCCTATGATAAATAGAACAAGCAACGTGAGGGTAATCATTGTTTTGCGTAAATCTACGGAAAAGGAAACCAGTATTTTAATTACATTATCAACTCTGGTTCTTGGATTTATCTAACTTCTTGGATTAGTATATGTAATAGTTTCTTGAACCGCACAAAATTTCAGTAAAGGGGAAGGTAGGAATTTTTCGATTTGCTCTTTTCCTGGATTCAAACGTCAAATTTTCCTTAGTTACTTCAGTTGTTTGCCGGTTTCTGCCCCAAAGAAAGCTTGGCCTGTTTCGCAGAGATGCCTTGTAATTACTACTTGTTGATTTTTGTTCATTTATTTTGTAAAGAGAGCGACCTTATTTCTACAGTTCTCCGTAGATGTTAGATATTTATTTCAGAGATAAGCAGATACTTAAACAGGACAGTAACTGACCGTAAGTCAGAACTGTTTGTCTTCAAACTGGAAACGATTGCAGGCATCAACGACGGATAACAAACTAAACGACCGGAAAATGGTCGTAGAATTTTCAAAGTGCTGATACATGCTAAAAGTGCTATTGGGTGCGTATATTTTGACGAATATGTTAGATTCTATGTTTATATTTAAAAACAGGTTAAAAGAACCACCCTCGCTTGAGCCAGCTGCCTCGCATACATATTACTTATCGTCTATTCTACTACGCGTCGGTTATATTACAATATTTTTAGTATAATTTTCTCTGTTTCTCTTACGATATCAATGAATTTACAGAACTTTATTTTATGATTGAATATTCGAGATACCCGAAAGCAAAATTGGTGCTTAATTTCAATACACGTAGAAAAGAAGCTTTCGTTGTTTTCTTCATTTCATCCAAAAATTGAGGTTTTACACAACAATAACGAATAAATCTTATCACGTTCATGAGGGCAAGAGTCATGTTTAAGAAAGAGACTTGTTGCAGAAAGTGTACGTTACAAAACTTGAAAAAGCGAGTAGTTAATCAAGTTCAAGTTAGACACTCAGATTAAGCTGAATCAGTAATAGCTGTGTACACAAGGTGAAAAGGAAAACAAATGTTTCTAACGCTCTTTAAGATATTGAAGATATTAAGTAACAACAACTGACATTATTTGTTTTTCGTAGCCTTTGAAGTAATTGGATCTAATATTTTATTCCATCGACTGCAATAACGAAAGATTTGAATGTCAGCAACAAGGAGCCTAATTAATTTGGTGGCAGGTATAATGGAACTTAAAAATTTTCATGCGCCAAGCAGCTTCCATTCTTTAGAACTGACTTTTTTAAAACAAGGAATACTGAGATGAAGCAAAATTCAATTTCTAAAAATGAAAAATATTTCAACTTTGATCACATGCTAAACGAAAAAATATTGATTCGTTAGTATTTTTCTAAACAAACTAGTACAGAAGAGAGAGTATCAGTATATCATCGATACGAACATAATCGAGCCTTCACGACTAACATGAATTTGATCACCTTAGCTTATAACTCGATTAGTTCGAATTGACATTCTGATTCACAAAAAATGTACTAGGAGTACAAACTTTTTCTAATCAAGTTCAACAATTAAAGCCCAGAATTTATCATGAATGAGAACGTAAGACCAGTGCACCTTCAACTCTACAGTAATGGTTTTATATAATTCGTCAACAATTAATGAATTTACAAAATAACTTAAGCGTCGAACTAGTGTTAAATCCAAATTAGGAAGCAACATCACGCACTGATTAAATGAAAGGAGTAGTTATAAAAAATACGCAGTCAAGGAAACACTACTTTCTATTGAACTTTTCTGTTTAGTTTATAAGAAATGTTTTTAGCTGATTTTTACAAGATATTAGTGCACGAAGTCTCGAACAGAAGGCCATTTTTATCCAGTTAAAATGATTGCTATTCGCATCCAGTCAAAAAAGATGGTTCCATGTATCCCTGTTCATTTCTGCTTCAAATATATTGCACAACGTCTGTTCTCGGGGAATAACATCAACGTCAACTTACAAGGAGACAAATTTGGCATCTTCTAGTATCGAATTGTCTGCAGGAAGCTGGAGCGTGCCGGCACGCAGTCGCCTTCTCTCTCCGGCACATATTACGTCGGCCATCTGCAAAACTTGTGCCAAAGTGTGCCTTAAGAATTCTCTGTGCGACATTGTTATATGGCCAAGGAGCCCCATGGCATCGATGCAAATTCGACAATTGCTTCGCTTAGCAGACGACTGATAGTGTCTACATTAGCATTGTGCGTTTGTCACGAGTCGAGCGTTTGTCTCTCTGACGAACGAAGGGAATAACCGCCGTCATCGATACCACACAAAAGGGCTGCGTTTGAGAACGTTTCATGGACGTTGCTTCGACAAAAGTAAAGAGTCTCCATGAGATTAGGAAACAAAAATCAACCTTTTTTGTATGACACTCTTATCAAAGCAATTCTTTAATTTCTACACAGAGAATTGAATTTTAATTATCAACTAATTCAGTGTGC
The DNA here is from genome assembly GCA_006783055.1 of Trinorchestia longiramus. Classification (NCBI taxonomy): domain Eukaryota; kingdom Metazoa; phylum Arthropoda; class Malacostraca; order Amphipoda; family Talitridae; genus Trinorchestia; species Trinorchestia longiramus. The sequence goes on along the minus strand of VCRD01001715.1, from coordinate 114,326 downwards.
GATAGGGCGTGTAAACAGGAAAGCTTTCTATAACTCTGATGCAGCAGAGGTAAGCAATTTGAAGTTGCTATCCAGTTTCTCATGCGAGGCGCTGGCTAAAAAATATTGGATGAATAACCATCATAACTGTAGTGAACAGACTTGCAGCCCAGTAATGGGCATTCCATCATCAAAAGCCAGTAGATTCTAATTAGAAACTTCAGTCTATCACTTATGCAGTGATGATAAGAATAACTCATGTTAACGTTTTTAGTTGGCGTCAGTTCAAATACACAAAACGTTTTGAAAGACTCGAAGTACTATCATGTATGCATAAAATTATGGCAAGCTAACAAATTATCCACTTCTAGCAGTTTCAATAGAGATAAACTTCAATATGAAGTAATAACGTAATCACCATCTATCGTTACTGTAACAATGACAAAATAAAATTGAGCACCGTGTAAAAACTTGTTAACCCTAAAACTACCAGTTGAGTCCATGTGGACTCCCTTTATGCTTGCCCTCATGATGTGACAAGTTAATTTTTTATTTTTATTTTGAAATTTTTTGACTTTGTTAAAAAAAAATGACAACCCTGAACATATTTAGTGAGGAAAAAATATATTTTTTAAAAATGCATAAAAAATGATTATTTTTATACTTGAAGTTTCAGTAGTATATTCTTTAAACTTACTTGCAACAAACAAATATTTGTTTTTTATGTTTGAGTCCATATTGGGATCCATTTAGATCCCAGCGGTATTTAGTGCATTTTTAAAATCCTGGTAGTTCCAGGGTTTATTAAATAAGGACTATCCATTTCAGCGTTAAAAACGCGAATAAGAAATTCGACATGAAAATATGGGCCGAGTATAGCGTGAACGGCGAGAGCTTGTACAGCCAATCGCTTCCTCTGAGAACATCACTGGCAGTCACCTGCAATTTCTGTAGGCATTCACACTCAGTGTAATGAGTGGTCATCCAAATATCATAACAATACGTACAGCTCCTTGAATTAACACGAAAAAACGAATAGCTTAATAACGTCGTAGCTGAGCGAACATTCAGAGTGGATCATCTCTCAAAAGCTGCCACATAGTCTAAAATACAATTTTATTTCTGTAATTATACGGAATACAAAATTAGTTAAATTGTAAAACGTAGAACTTTTGCAACAGCGATAATAATGTTTTAACTGCGCTTGCCAAGTCGTCTCGAATTTTTTATCAAGTAAATAAACATGAAGAGCCAAAATCATCTGAGTAATAAACTTGGGTGACGTCCTGCACGCACGAAAACAAAGGAATTAATTGAGAACTTGGTCCTAAATTTGCATTAGAATACCGCAAGCCATGCAACTAAATTTGGTGCGGATCAGTAGATTAACCCACTTCCTAATCACCTCTACGTTTAATCAGTGTACATTCCCGGATATCATCTATTTTCAATACCTGAATATCCATTTATCATATATTTCCGTTTAATGCATCATAATCGACGAAAATAAGCTGGACTAGATGGAAAAATTTAACTTAGTCTGATAGGAAAATTTGCCGCATAAGAACAGTTTAGGGTAAAAAAGGGGAATTTTATCGCCCTGATATGGGACGGTGAATTCAAAGGCACGAAAGCATCCTCATTCAAGGAAATGGTCCAGCAAAATCAGAGACACTTCATAAAAATCCTGAACAATGCACAAATCGGTTACATTCTATACAGTACATCCTTCAACACCAGCTGGTCGGCTCGAAGGGCATTGAGCTCTACGAAACGTATAACCACTTAGAAAATAAATTAAATTGCCAAAATATTCAAGAAACATGAAATTTAGCAGCATGGATCAAACACCCACAAGAAATGAACAGAAATGATTGAGTGACACATAGAGTAAAATTTTTGTAGAATTCACTTACCGTGATATAATTCTACGCCCCATATTAACTACGGATGAAACCGAGAGGTATGAAAATTTCAAATATTTTCAGCTTTACTAGCGCATTTCATGAACAACTAACTTCAAGTCACGTTCTTATTTGATAACCTTGATAGTTATCCCTCACTTGCACTGCAACGCAAACCCTCTGCTTCTGCGCCACCACAGGCTTTGCATAATCTTGTTCTTTACTATCAAAATGAAGTCAACGAAGAATTTGAAAGCATTTACTATAAACGACTCGGACCTAAGCGAGTTTAAAAAAACCGTAAAGGAGTAAACAGATGGTGTTTTCATATCAGATCTCCAAAATTAGTACGAGCTTGTTACAAAATAGAAATACATCATATAACATTAGGAAATAAAAGGTTGAAAATAAAAACATTGGTAGAGTTCTGAATTTTATTGGGAAAAGATTTTACCTAATGGATACCACGGGACTCAGAAATATGAAAATCAAAATATGCTGACCACGAGTGTAAGAACTCAATTTTATGTTGCTACTTTTTTTGTTAAAGGAGATATTTCAGCAATGATGTCTGATGTTGCCAGTTAGTAAATATCTTTAAATGAACCTCAGTTTCTTATACGATATATGACGGAAGGAAATTTAGCAATAAACTATATGACATTTTTGAAAGATTCAATTCAAAGGTTCTAATGGTAGTCCGTAAATGGGTGAAATGCAATAATATAAATTTGTGTTTTGAGTATTATTTCTAGGATTATTAATATAATACAGAATATTATTAACTGAGCATATTGTGAAACAATCGTACATGTACAATCACTAGGAGTGAAGTATGCATCACAAGTACAAATTTCTTAAGCAAATTAGCCTAGTTGGAGCAAACTTTGTCAATGATGAAATAAGGCTGAATTACTTTTCAATTTTGTTATTTGGCTACTAATGTTAAAATAACCGAAACCTCATTTACTGACCTAAAAAAATTCAGACCTAATAGGTAAGTTAATGTGGTTTGAACTTGTTTTCATACTGTCATATTGCTACTTCTATGTTGGCGTTGTTATGTTGAAGTATTTGTGTCGGTATTTTTCTGTGTGTGATTTTCTATTAATGTTTCGGTGACATTTTTGTGCTGGTTTTGTTGTTATAGTATTATCATGTAAGTATTTGTACACTGGTACTTTGTGTTGATGTTTTTGGATTGGAACTGTTGCGTTTGTCCTGTTATAAAAGATGTTTAAATTTGAGGCGGATTCAGGAGCAAAAGTCATTCAGTCTCATGTCCTAATAGAAGGTGAGAAAACTAAAACACGAGATTTTAGAGCCAATAAATCATTTGTCATACAGCAGAGAGCACACACAATCTGGGCTTGTCGTGGTACAACAAAGAGGATTCTGATAAATGTTTTTAACAGGTCACAATCTGGTAACCGTACGATCGTTTTTTTAAGATGCCGTATACTTTTTAATAGTAGAGTATCATCGACTAGCTGCACGTGACAGATTAGCAGAGCATCAAAAATTAGCATATATTTTATATCGAAATTTGATTTGAAAGCGATAATTCACCGCCTGCTTTTCCCACTGGTATGAAGTGAACGAGTCATGTTGATACTCGTGTTACCATCGCTATGATTGTTATTCCCTCCGGTCGGAAATATTTACTACACAAGAAGAAAACTCTCTGCGTTTCAGTGTCTTTTAACGTACTTCTGTTTTGAGTACAATAGACGATCGTGCACAGTGTGTTGAACCCAAATTTTAACCTTCAATAAATAATAGGGTAAAAGTTAATATAATTTTGTCTTTTTCTTTTTTCAGATAATATTGAAAAGTTCTTAAATTACCGGCAGGATATGACACACTCAAAATTCAGCAAGACAATGCTCAACCACACATACATTCAATTGATCCCTTGTTTAAAGAAGCGTCGGAACAATTAGGCTTGAATATTAAAATTGTTAACCAGCCTCCAAACAGTCAAGACGAATGTACTTGACCTCGGCTATTTCAATTTAATCCAATCCTTTCAACATCAAAAAGCACCACGTCCCGTTGATGAATTAATTGGAGCAGTGACAGATAGCTTTGAGGAATTACAGAGATCAACATTGAACAACATTTTCCTTACTTTGCAGCAGTCAATAGAACAAATTATTTTGGCTGACGATGGCAACAATTACAGGCTTCATCTGTCGAAAGTACATCTAGAAAGAAAAGGAATTCTCCCAAATTCAATTCAGATCTCAGAAAAATTGAAAAATAAATTAACAAGTATTTAGTAAATATAGTGGCAAATATGTTTCTTCTTTTGATAGATTATCAATTTCATGTATTTAATTAAAATACAGAGTTTGTCTTTTGTTATTTATTTTATTAAAAATATCATTCATTGATGTCTATACATTTTCAATTTACTGTACTGAATTACAGAATGAAGTTTATCTTTTTGTTACAACCAGTAGTTTTGCGAGTATCCTTTCTAAAAGGTTTGCAATAATTTTGGAGCAAATATTTACGATCAACTTCAACATTGATTTGGACCAACTATTTCTGACCGGTGGGAGTATTTTTTTTGCTATTTATGTTCTTTTTAGTAGGCCTTCGGAGTTGTTTAAATAAATAGTCGCGTGAAAAATGGTGAAAAGATAAATAGTGTGCATACAGTATAAATGAATAGTGTACATACACAATTAATAAATAGTGTACGTACACAATACATATACAAAAGGGGAAAGTGCACCATCCTTGCTGATTCACCGTTATATGTATACTGATCAGTAAACCAATGAGTCTTTTTAATTGCAAACATTTTTACGATTGGAATTCATGCGACTTTCTATTATTTTGTTTTATGTAGCTCTTGCTGAGGAGTTTGACAACCGAGACACATACAGGAAGAAAAAATTATTTATTTTTAGTTCATTTCTTCGCTTGAGACTGTGGCGTTAGCGCACAAATTGTCAAGAAAAGCATCACGATAATCAGCGTCCGACTGGAGCGTCACTTTACCGAAGTTTTCGTTCTGCCACCCCCTTGTTGGAGTGAGGGTAAGCGACGTAACATGAGCTGGGAATGTGATGCTCTGTGAGGCAGCACGGCCCTTCAGGGTACGGGGGAAGTGAGGTGTGCAAGGAGGGAGCTGTTGTGGCAACACGAGCAGCTGTTGTTCTTGCGCGCAATACTAAATCAAGACCAACAGCTGTAGTTCTTGCAGGTTCATCGCAAGCAGTAGCTAAGGCGTCAGTAGCTGGAACAGCAGTAGTTCTTGCAGGTGCATCACAAGCAGTAAATTTAATATCAATAACAGCAGATGTATATAGTGAGAATATGTTAGCGCATGAGGTGCCATGGCTGTAGTGGCTGCAAGTTTGTTTCTACAGCAGTAGGTGCAGTGGGCACGCACCAGAAGTTTAGTTAGTAACATAAGGGAGCTGTATAATATCAACTGCACAGTACAGCTGTGTATCGGCAACTACTGCAGAAGAAGTAGAGTTAACCCACTAGACAGAATAGGAAAAGAACATTGAGAAGCAACTTTGATGTTCGTGCATTGTCAATTTTTGAATTACGTTAAAAAAGCTTCATAGGAGCAAACTAAACTTGTTTGTAAAAGGAAGTTAATTCTTTAATGATTTGTAAACGGTGAAAGAAACTCAGCAGCCTTGGGAAAAGATAATTACCTAGTAAGCCCACGTTGACTGATCATTTTAATTTGGTACCATCAAATTTTTCAGGACTTATAACAGTGGCCTACATTTTTTTATTTTCACCAAAATTCAACATTGCTCTGGAGATTAGGAACATCTTATTTAACTGAAATAAAAAAGTTATTAATTTCTTTCGTGGCATCTAATTTCTAAGATAAAATCGAGTTTCACCGCAACACATTTTCCAAAAGAGAGCTTTCATCTTAGCGTTCTTGAGCTTTAATTTTAGTACAACTTGTTACAGGTCGACTGAAATAATTTCACCTGTTTGCATGTCCAGATTTGTATGACATTGGACACGAGAGTCAGACTTCTTGTGGCTGAAGGACGTGATGACTCAACACTATCCTAGCTTCCTAGCTACTCTCCATTAGTAGCGTCTTCCGTGTCCTGTATTTCTCTTATATTCAATTACAAATTCTTTTGACATTTTGTAAATATAAAACCTAAGCTTTGCTAATATGGAATTCACTTAAATTATGAGTACAAAGGGAAATAGGAATTTCTTTAGTTTTTCAAAAACTTGATCTGATAAGATAAAATGAGCAAGATTCTCAGATGTAGAACAAAAAACTGAATTAAATCTTGTAATAATGTATATTTCGGACTTTGCAAACACTTCAGATAGGTTTAATTATTAGAATCTGAATTCCTATGATATAAGGGCCACTGACGGTACAATATTCTTGACCGAAAAAATGATGAGTTTGAGTATTGATGCTTAGCAGCCACCGTAGT
>VCRD01001715.1:85958-107748 GCA_006783055.1 Trinorchestia longiramus | reverse complement strand
TACTTGATTGGAAATTAAGATTGTTTTATCATTTTTTTGGTCCCATGAAGGTCAAAACTTTGGAAACAAAAGTTTTACTCTGTCTGTGTTTTCCGGAAAAAATCTTCTGCATGTGAAAATTTCTTGAGTACGACATCGTGGATACAGTCTTCAAGAGATTGTAATAATTATTTCACGACATAATATTTATAGTTATAAAAAGACCCTAAAACAAGTGAAATTTCTAAACAAATATTATGTACATATAGGAAAAATAAGTATCAACTCAAAAAATAGGAAAATATAAAATACAGAAAAGAACTGAGGTTTATCACGAAAAACAATGCATAGGAAAGCCAAGTAGAAAAGACAAAAGAAGAAAACATGGCTGCTTGGGGATAGGGTTCCGAGCTCAAGTACGCGAGTGTCTGCACCTCGTTTCCTCAGGTCACCTCTTGGGGAACTACGTTCCCTGCTTCCCCCCATCTCCTCCCCTCCTCCCCCATCACAACAAAAATGTACCACAAGAGACTTACTGCGGACCGTGTTAGCCGTCAAAGTTCAATCGCTCCTCGTCTTTGTTCGTTAGGCGCCGGCATCGTGCCAGCATCGCACCAGCACCTGGAGCGCAGATTTATAAAAAGACCTGCACAGGACTGACAGAGAAGCGTCCAGGCCGCTGGGAGAGCCAGCCTTGTGTTAGGGAGCGGGATTATCGCGTCGCCGAGCCGACCCTCAAAGTTTTTTCTTCTGTAAAAGATCTACTGCTTAAATATGGAAATGATATTGGCAGCATGAGGAGGAGAAGAGGTGGGCGCTGCTCCCAAGGTGTGGCCTACGAGAACGCTGGAGAAAAGGTCGCTTCATTTGCTTGAGGTGAAAAACTTGCCTTTGGAATAAACGAGGAAAATTTGTTTAGATCTTCCTTGTGGCGCCTGTGCAGTGCGTCGAGTTGTTACACGAGCTCTGCAAAGCGCGTAGCTGCAATTCTGCAGCTTACATTAAAACCAAGAGACTATTTCTGAAGCAACGCACGGGAATTTTATTTTCGTCGGTCGTTAAAATCAATAAAGAATTTTTCGCATAGTCATTTTGCTTCAGTTTAAATATCCTGTATGGATTATTATTATTAATATTATTATCATTATCATTATATTCCTGATTTAATGCACAGTAAGGACTACAAAATATATTCATGAAGCCAAATTTTATAATAATTGGTTAAAACAATGCATCTCATTATATACTCATATATTGGAAGTCAGGTTCATTGTGTACGAAATCTGTTATTTAAATTCAATTCAAACTTTCATATGAAAGAAGTTTTATGGGTATAAGTAAACTAAGACGGACTCCACGTTGTTGAGGTTTGAGCAAAATACGAAAAAAATACCTGCATTTTATGAGCGAACTTTTAATTTTGGTGTACCTCTTCTTTGCTAATTACCCACTTACGGAAATTAATTATGCATTTTTATGTATCAATGGTTAAGCCTTGTAAAATAACCCCATGAAAAAACTTGATCAAATTTGTCGCAATGAGCTCATGTTGATCCGAAATAAATTATTTCATGGTATTTTGTACTGCATACGAGTTTTTGCTTTTCATATGAGTTTTTGTACTGCATACTAGTTAAGTCATTCATATCGTACTATAAATATCTGAAAAGTATTCCTTTGTTTGGGAGATAGATTTTTATAGAAGTTTGGGTCAAATATAGAGAATGAGCGTTTCCATCTCTTTCGCCCCAACCCCTACACTCTCAATTGTCTCACTTTCGATCATGTTGCTCACGCTTCTCATGATCATTCCTGAGGTAACGCTAATACATTGAGCATGAAGACCATGACAAAAGTTTACGTACAAACGAGCGCGTTTTGGTGTCACCCAGTAAGGCCTAAACATCCACTGCCCCCCGAGAATGTATCACGGAGCGACAAAACAATTTTACATCTCCTGAGCATCGTCTGAAAACACTGCTGAATGCCTTCCTGACAGACAAGTGACGAATGAAGCACTCCCACGGCAACACCAGTTTAGTTTTTACAAGCAGTTGTACGCACTTAAGCCTTCTGTCAAATAAATTTGTGCAGCAATTTCGTCTTCGAGACTGTGTGGGCATAACTAGTTCATGACTAAATTTGTTGTTGAAATTTTCATTTAAATGATTTAACCTCTTTATTTGAAGCTTGTTTACAACGATTTAAGAGAATGCCAGATGAATTTACGACAATATTAAGAATTATAAATGACCTTTATTTTATGTAATGACACCTACAATTCAGGACTTTTGCATGCTTGATTAATCTGAGTGAAAGTGAAATATTTTCTTAATTTCAAGTCTCAAATGAAAAGCCAATGTCGACCATTTTTACGACATTGGCTAACAGTTACAAACGAAAAATTGATTTACTTGAAACTACATCCCTACCATGGCATCAAGAGATATTTTAAAACATTGCAAATATTTTTCTGTATAGTAAATTGATAATACAAGGCAACAAAAAATTAATGACATGGGCAGCAACTGTAGACGATCGAGTGCTACTGATTGTGTGGTTTAATGATGGCAAATGAGTAAATTACGAAAAGTGCTTAACTCTTTTAAAGAAAATCTGGAGCAAGCTGTCAAATCAGATGCCAATGAGCAAGGGTACAACTATGAATAGGATGATGCTCCTGTCCTCTGCTTAAACGAATATCTTGTACTTTTATTTTCTTGCACTTTGACAAATTTTCGTACCGATGATCAGCCACCAATCAAACTAACCCGGTTTTAGCCCCGACGTCAGCTCCCTCTATTAATTGTTTTGGGGAGAAATGGAATTAATTGTTCATCAACACACACCATAGGCAATGTAAGATTTGAGGAAGCTCGTAAGTAAAACCACAGTGAAAGTGAACAAGGAAAAAGTTTGATGTACTTCTACAGGGTGTCTCAAAAAAATGTACTCACCCTTTAACCGTTGCTAACATGCTGTCTTCTTTGTGTTGCAGGTGTGAGGTTCGAACCTTTGCGAACATGATTCTTTAGTCACATTTAATCATGTTCGCAAAGGTTCGAACCTCACACCTGCAACACAAAGAAGACAGCATGTTAGCAACGGTTAAAGGGTGGGTACATTTTTTTGAGACACCCTGTATTAGCTTCAGCAGAAGAGTTAAGATCTGGGCTCTTGAGAATGGATCCCATTTCGAGCTCAAATTTTGGTTTTGACATTTATTACAATAAAATCATTCAAGTCTACTCTTTTCCAATAAATTTGTCTAAATTAGAGCGTGAAAACATATTATGCTATTAATCCTATACGGCATTTAATTTATTAAAACTTTATAAATACCTTTTAAATCATTTCGTCTTCTCACAGTCCCCTTAGCGTCGACCGGTCCACGTAGAGCACAAAGTGAGCCCTCGCTCTGACGCTTCATAACATTCACGTAGACTCATCCACGCGACGACTAAAATGCTCAAGATATTACTCTCATACGTTGTTTAAAAAATTCCGCTCACATTATAAATAAATACAGTACGATTTTAGCTTTCCATCTTGCTGCTGTAGGTACATGTAGATTTCTAAGTCTGAACCAAGGACTACTATAACCAGGACGTGCATCACCATGTAGCTGATTACGGTAGTGGAGGCCAGTTCACTGGGTTCAGTTAACCCACATCTGTCATAGTGAGAACATTGTCGTAGTCTGTCGCTCGGTTTGAATCGGACATTGTTGTTTGTTTCGAGGCACATTTCTGCATTTCTAAGTGGATACTGTTTGTTTACAAAGTTTATTAATAATTATATGTATTAAAAATGCCGAACAAGTGTGGGGTTGTGTGAACAAGTGAAATCCCTCCCAATATCTTCAATGTGCCTGCTTCATGTCTGCCATCTCCAAAACCTGCATCTCCCCCGGCGAAAGTGGCAGACCAACAACTGAGGTATCATCTTCAGAAGAATAAGATTACTTCATTTGATGCTTTCAAACCTGAACGTAACCTGCAGAAGCAGTACAAGAACTTGATTATATCAAGATCGAAAGAAAGGCTTGTGTGTTTGTTCATGACCGACAACTTCAGTGAGTGCAGCCTGTCTGTGATATTCGAAAACGAACCCACTTTGTGTTCCCCACTAACGCTCAGTGCGTTCAAGAACGGCATTAGTGTACCAGTGTTTAAGATACTTCATCTCAACAATGGTTTGAGATCGTATACGCAGTCCGACGAAACTGTGCGCTTGGCAATGAACTATGTTGACATCCCGTTTGACAAAACGATCCAAAATGTTGTCACTCTTCTTCAAGCTCACATCAGCCTGTGTCGACACCGAGAAGGAGAAAAAGTTAGTATTTTTGACGTCTGTTGGAACTTTTATCACAGAAACAGTTTTCCATGAATGATTGTTTTGCTCTTCAATCATACCCGAAGTGTAATTATTAACAGCTCAGAGACTTTTTGGTGCTGCCATGCAAACGCAAGCTGCAGTACATCACTTCATCTATTGACAAGGACCAGGTGCTGAGAGAAACATTAAATTTTCACAAAGTCCAGACACTGCAACAGAAGAATGTATTTTTCTTGGTAGATGAAGTACAGATTCGCCGAACTGTTTCAATTTCTGTTGGGTTGCTGAGTGGCATGGCCGAGAACAACCGAGACTGCAAGGCCACTTCTATTCTAATTACTAGGTAATTGCAGTGCCACAGCCAAGCATCCTCTTGACAACGATCGTGTCTGGTTTCTCCTTTTTGACACTGTTCATCTGCTAAACAACTGGAACTACATCTGCTGATCAACTGCATCCGCAACAACTGGATCAGTGAGAAGGGCCAGAAGATCAGCCTTGACAATGAAACACGGCATCATTTGCAGACGTCAAGGAACTACGAGTGAAAGAAAGGCAGTTTTCTGACGACTACTACACTCACTCAATTTGCTGTCAACCCCTCAAGTTTGCTGTCAACCTCTCAGAGAAAGACTAGCAAAAGAATGTAGTCCTTCTTCAGACTTTCAGAAAAACAACTTGTAAAGTCTAAAACTGCAGCAACTCGGCTTTCTATAAAGTGGCCACTAAGCTCATACAATAATACATGTTAAGTCCGGTTAAAATTGGTATTTCAAAGCATTACAGTGCTTTAAACCATTTAAAATTCACTGTAAAACCTTATTATCCCTTCTATTGTTTGAAAGAAGTAATTTTTGATCAATTTGTTCGATAGAAAATGTTATGTTACTAAGAATGCAATGGCCTCCGCTACCGTAGTCAGCTACATGGCGACGCACGTCCTGGTTATATTAGTCCTTGGTCTGAACGTATGTTTTAATTGAATGCTTTATTTCTCAGACTACGCACACCACGCTTACATTCTGCCAACAAATCATTAGTGTGCACACAATTGAAAACTGAATTAATAGCTGGATTGACAAGAATTTTTCTATTTTCGTTTATGGAGGGAAATAAGTGATGATTTGACGAGAAAATAAAACTGAAATGCAATGCAATAACAACATATAAAAGCAAGTTAACTATTAACTTGTTTCTTATGTATGAAAATACATTTGCGCAGATTACTTGCTCTTGATAGTAAACGCACTCTCTTGATTGGGCAATAAAGTTTAGTGAACTACAGCTGGAATTTCTGCGAGCTTAAATTTCGAGAAAGCCTGTGGTGCCATCTATGTTGATCCTGTGCCATCTTTGTTGCTTCTGTGCCATCTTTGTTACTCCTGTGTCATCTTTGTTGCTCCTGTGCCATCTTTGTTACTCCTGTGCCATCTTTGTTGCTCCTGTGCCATCTTTGTTACTCCTGTGTCATCTTCGTTGCTCTGTAAACCACAGTATCGCATCTCGGCAATCACTTTTAATTTCTTGACACATAAAAGTGTAGTATTTATTAATACGTATTAAGGTGCCCTATTTTTGAAATTCAGTTGACCATTTCTACATAGCAATGTACTACTTTTGCAATGCATTGCACTGTTTCTGTATGGCAGCATCTTTTTTTGCATTGCAGTAAACTATTCATGCATTGCAATGTACTCTTGAAAACATTACAGCAATTATTCAAACACTGAATTTTACTGCTACACTTTAACGTGTTATTTTTGTACAACATTGTACTATTTCAACATTATGAAGCACGAGTCATGCATAAAAAACTTTATGCCTGTCAAAGAGAGCACAATTAATATGTTGCAGCAGACTAGTCTTCAATTATGGTACTACTCAACGAGTAAAACAAATAATAATTGAATAAATTCTAGGTTCGTTGAAAGTTGAAATTCATTTAAATGAACACGAGTGAAATTTATGCAAATTAAGAATTTCTATTTTGAAATTAATTATTCAAACTCTGGGGATGATGTATTTTACTAATATCTTAAAAGTTTTTCTCTTGTTAAAACTTTCGTGATGGTCTTGAAAATCGTTCCTTATGTAGAAAGTGGCTCCTTAAATTGAAAGAAGCGCCTGGAATTGGATAAATTCACGTCCAATGAGTTGAAGGGAGCTCCTTGAATTGAAGGTGGTTTCTTGAAGTGAAGAAAGCTCCTTGAATTGAAGGTGATTTCTTGAATTGAAGGAAGTTGTTTGAATTGAAGGTGATTTCTTGGATTGGAGGAAGCTCGTTGAATTAAAGGCAGCTTCTTGAATTGAAATTGGTTCCTTCAATTGAAGGAAGCTCTTCGAATTAAAGGAGGCGCCTTAAATTGGAAGTGGCTCTTTAAACATAAGGGAGCTCATTCCGACGACGTATGATATGTAATTTTTTATTGGGTATGTGCTGTTCAGGATGGAAATAGTGATCTATGTACGGAGTGTTATCAAACATCGGCACAGTGGCACGAGCTTTTTGTGTCAAAGTAGCAGGGCAGAGCAGTGTAATGCTTTTGTACAAAGCAACCTCCAATTCCACGTACGCATTCGCTGTGGCAAATGGGATGATCCAGTGTCAAATAGGTGTTGAAATATTTTTGGTTTTACCCCAAACAATGGTCGCCTGAAAAATTTGAGACCATTTCAATCTTGAAGGAGTAACCAACCTTCAATAATTCATGAAGAGTAGCTACTCAAAGGTTAAATACACTGCAATCGAATTCGATCAAACCGCAAGCTGAAAAAATTTACAAGAGCCACGAACAGCTATTTTATGAGATACATCGAAATGAAGCTGTATGATTCTTTAGAGTTCTTTTATGTCATTTAGAACATTAAATATTAGAACAAACTAGTGATTAGGCACTAAAGCGTGCCAATTGTAGCACTTGAGGCAACGTTCGAAGGTGCTGCCCCTGCTTCTGGACAGACCAATATAGCATTATTTCACCATTTCTGTGCTAATAAATGGTTCTGACTTTCTTATGCGCGAATTTTTTTATTCGTACCTTTGATTAATCGGACGCGTTTCGACTTTAATTGTGCTGGCCTTCTGTTCCACGATCGGTGAGAGACTTAAAAGTGCTGCATACTTGGAAACTTTGGAAACTTAGCTTTGTTATATTTATTTATTAAATATAGTAGGCTTATTTTCTTTTCCATCAGACCTGACTTCTTCAGCAGCGCTTTATACCCGTGTCAGTTGAGTATATGTAGGTGGATATACATAGGAAGATAGAGATAGGGTTAAGTAGATATACGAGTACATAGAAAGATGGATAGATAGGGATAGGAGCATAGATAAACAGATGGTTAGTTAGACGCTTAGTACTACGCAATTGAAATTAGTTCAACTGAAGATAGCTGGCTGAATTGTTTAATTTATATCGTTCCTACCGGATCGGTCTGTACAGTCACAAGCAAGCCGTTCTGTTGTTAAAGTTGAGATTGTTGACGATTCAGAATTTCGTTCGTTTGCATGTTCTAGTAAATTAAAAAATTACTTGTGTTAAATAGTACAAATTAATTATTCATTTTTTCCCTAAATAACGGCTAGGCAAAAGTCTAAAGTCATTGTTTGAAAGAAACTTAAGGCTAGAAATTATACTCTCGCACTGATGTGGTTAAACTAAGAATATAATAATAATAATAATAATAATAATAATAATAATAATAATAACTATTCTCTCACACTCTGTGCAGGTGAAGAAGTCTCAGGATGATAAGAGACACTCAGCATCAAGACGGGAAGTGAGCTGCACATTTTTATCTCTTCTTCATCAAATACAGTCCTGACTGACCTGCTCTCGAGTGTTCTATTTCTGCCTTGATTAATGCTTTTACAACAGCACAGTGTAATCGTGTAAAACACTCGATTATTTTCCTGTGTATTAAATATTATTACTACTCGTACACATTAAAATACCACATCTAGAATTCAAACACTAAAAAAGTCAGTGATTGAGTATCAGCGTAACACTGTACTGCGATTTCTAACCGCTGCCATGTGTACGTTTTAAGCTTTGAGAACCATGAAAACAGATGTTAATTTGTATTGAATTTTATTAGTTTCTAGTTCTTCATAAAACAACTTGCAAACCAGCGGTACCCACCGTAGCGAATATCGCTTTTTTACGGAGCACCAACTGAATGTGTGCACTGCATCGTACCAACGCTGTACCATATCAAGCTGCTGTGTACAGACACTGCCTATCGTATTGCATCAGCTAAAAATGCTGCAGCGAACAAGGACAAAACAAGAACTTGTGGGAATGTTGCTTCAGCTTCTGGCTTCCTCACCCACTCACCCTCTACTCCTCTCCCCCGCCCGTAGGATGTGCAGAGCATCAATGAATTCTTAACTTGGACGAACAAGCAAAAGCTGGGAGTTCCAGCAAGAATGGAGTCGCTCATCGTTGTCCGTTACGCAGATCACCGCCCGGTTGCACTCACGCCAGATGAACAAAACACAACATTTTTGTTGATATAAAGAGCCTTTTAGTGAACTTTTAGAGAACATTTCTCGTTTTGTTCTAATAGCATTTTCTTTCCTCAAATCATACTATTCAACTGCGATTTTGAAGAATAATTATACCTTGGGAGTCTAATAAACCATCTTTTTATGATATTATACTCTATTAACTCTGCACGAAGAACGCTAAAAAAGAAGAAAACAAAAGGTTAAAAAGTACATAGTAGCCTTCGTAGATTCCCACGAAGCTTATGCTTTGGTTATAGAATTTTTTCGTCAGTGAAATAAATACATTTGAGTGATAATGCATGAGGGGAAGAAATGGTCTTTTTCTATAATAAAACCAATAGTTTAAGGTGAAAAAACAGGAAATTAAATATCCTAGCCTTTGTTGAAGGGATTTTAAGGGACCTTTAACAAAAGTTTCGATGCATAATACATCAACCAAGAATTGTCCAGAAATTGAAATGTAATTAATGATGAATGTGAAACTGAAACCCAGCAGAAACGAAATTGCGAACGAGAGAAATTCAGAATCAAAAGGCATTTTTGAAATACAAACAAACTTCCCTCTGCATCAAGCTCAGAAATTTTTACCAATTAAGAAGAATAAAATCAGCTAAATACGTGTGATGTAAGTTTACAATAACACTGTAGTTCGTCGTGTCAAAGAAAATTTACCTTACCACATTGCACAAGCATGTGGACAGAATGCTCGGTAATGTAATTTGCAATTAAAGTCTCGGAAGCGGAAGAACTGAGGAACTGCAATTTGTTCGAGCTCTTCTCTGGCCAAGAAGTTATGCATGTAAGCAACCAACTATGTACATGTTATATACGAGTAGCCATGCTGTGCTCTTTGCGCACTCAAAAATAAATTAACATATTTGACAATTTGAGTTAGTTCTCCAATACATTTTTTACTAAAGTTTCGGTTTCAGGAATGGGTTTCTTAATTAAAATTTGCATTCGTAGCTTCAGTTCGCTGAACAGCCTCCTCTCATTTCTATGGAAGTTTGAGTAAGACAAAACGGACAAGCAGAAAACACTGAGGGCAGCCAGGGTCCATCGAAAGGATATCGTCGAGAAAATTCGAAATCTCGAAACGTTTCGAGTTTCGGAAAGATTTTTTGTGCCCTTCCTTGGTAGACCTCCGCTCCTGTCAGCTACTTTGCTCAAAGTGCAGCGCAGAGGCGTCGCTCCAGCTCCGATAATTTGTTCAAAAGAAACCACGGAATTGGAAGAAAAATTGGTGGAGATGCCGCGCAAAATTGCCAAAGAGATCGCGCTCCTTTTGGAATATTTGACCGGATTTTGGAGCCGCTTCGTGTTAGGAGGGGAGGGGTAGCAGAAGAAGGGAGTCATGGGGCAACTGTACGACACTTGTTTGTGATTTTTAATATTGATTTACTCTTATAGCTTTATAAATGTTCAGTTAAGTTGCATTTTAACGTTTTTTACCAGTGCAACTTGAGAGTTATTTTTACCTTGTATTGTTGAGTTTACATTTCAGTACAATATTAGAAGGCAAAGCTCATGTCTTTAGCATGCTCTTTTAGAAGTTTATGTTAATTTTCCACGCAATGCAGCTTGTCCCCTACGGACGTTTGCTTCACTGCATTTAATTTATTGTACCTTTTTAATAATGAAACGTTTGCTACCGGTTTACTTTCTTTATTGTACACCATCTTTTCTCTATTAGTTCACTGGTGGATCTGACCCAATGTAAGTACGAAGAGAACACCTTATCCATATTCCATGCACATCGTAATGCTGACCCCAGCGACGAGAAAGATAATCAAGATGCCTTCTTTTTCAGATTACTTTTCTACAATTAACCAGGCAAGCTGTGGGGTGTGCACTTCCTCTCACCTGTCCTCTTCGTAAAGACGAGCAACATTTACGTGTCTTCTTGTCCATTGATGTAAAGAGATGATGAAAGGGCTGCATCTAATTGGAATGAAGTCAGGAATAAGAGGTAGGCGTGTTAGGAGTAAATTGAAGCATGATTTGAATGAGGGGAGCGATAGTTAACAAAGCCTATGAGTTGCGTTTGCCTGAATGAGCGCTATAGATGGGTATGACTATAAAACATGTGATTTTGACGCAGTTCTAAGAGGTCTGGGCTTGTATCTGCACTTCTATCTCGTCGACTCAGTATGCAGGGGAGAGAAACCGTTACTGTGTTGCGACATGGGTAAGCCAAAGCTCTTGCGAATTCCTGAGCTCATCACTCACCTGTTCATAGAAGCAAAATGTTCTGGTGTGTTGCAGTGGGTTGATGTTACTGTGCGATCAACTCAAATTATGTTCTCATTTTTGATCAAAAGTTATTAGACACTTTTAATGAATATATAAAAATCACTTCGAAATTAGGCTTACTCATATTTTCACCACCAGGAAAAAAAATTATTGAAGCTACTTTTTTTAGGCTTGCCATTACGTGCGAACGTCTTGAAGACTAGCTGTATACCTCCACATGAGTGCATCCATTTTCGGTTATCTTCAAATATCTTCGAATGCAGAACTCTCCAATTTTCTGCTGCAACTCTTCTCCTACTTCACTGCATGTCTTGCGGATTCAATCCTTGAGCTGTCACACGTCCGTGCTTTTCATGAAGCCTCGGGCAAAAAAGTCACGGGAAGTGAGGTTGGAGAAGCGTAGAGCCCATTCCAGGACACTCCTTCAACAGATTCATAGTTCAAGAAACTTAATATTCAAGAATCCCTCATTAACAGAAATCTCATTAAAGTGAGGAGAGGCTCCGTGTTCTTCAAGAAATACAATATCTAGGTCAGTCCTCGCCTGAAGTTACGGCAAAGCAAACACCTGCAGCATCTCCATATAATATTTTGCATCGCAGAACAACAGAGGTCCCATCAGCCCAGTAACATAGCACACAAAACCACCAGCTTTGCAGACTTGATATCATGCATGAGAATTACTTACGGGATATTTTTTCGAAATTTAACAGTTGTGTCGGTTTACCAGATTAGGGGGATGAAAGATAGACTTGTACTTCAACATAAATTTTCTATGCGCTGTGCGTTGTTTCGATATTGATGGAGGAGTGATGTACTCATTCAAACGAAAACCATCATAATCTTTGGCTTGAAACGTATGAACGGCTTGAAGGTGGTACGGGTAGAGCTATATAATTGAGACTTTGTTGATGCTGAGATCCACTGTAGCGGTCCGCATAGACTTGATGAGTTTTGTGCAACGGCCTGTTTTTCGAGTTTGGGGTTGTCATAGGTGGTGAAAGCTGCAGACCTTTGCTGCATGGTTTATTAAGGACAGATCCTGTTTCAAACAACTTGTCACGAACATCGTAAATCATGCTGTGTGTTTGAGCAGTGTGACAGCCTCACAGCATTTCAAACTGGCGCTCAATTACCGTCGTGGACAACAAAATTTTTGGCCTCGTGGCAATTTCGCATCTACGATGCAACTAACGTATGATATGCTTGCAAATGCTAATAGTCTTGCGTCGCTCTAAATGATACCTGATTCGAAATTCTATAAAAAGGAATTATTTAGTAATTTTAAGAATTTCTCGCATATTATGGTTCTCCATCTTCTTTTGTCCATCGCATTTTTCTGCTCCGCTTAATCATCCCTTATTTCAGTTTTAATTGCTTTTTACAGACTTTGTTATTTTCATTTATTAATTATCACTAGTCTTTGCATCATATATTTCTCTTTGCTATCTATTTTCTCATTTACGCATTGTTCTTCCCTACTCATCCATTCCTCAAACCCATTCCATCCTCTACCATTCGTCTTCCAAATTAATTTTAACTCATTCTTTTCCTTCATCTCACCTACCACACATCAGCCCAATTCTTCTACTCGCTGTAGGATCATCCCTCTGCACTTTTTCACCATTCCTCTCTTTTTCCCTACTCACATACCTCCTACACCTTTCCTCTATCCCTCTCCACCTTTATCCATCCCCCCACTCATTACACGGCTGCGCCCCCCAAAGATTACACCGGGACACCGTGCCTGCAGGCAGCTGACAAGTAAAGATCGTGCGGAGCGCCGCAATGATTGCCGTGCGAGTGGCAGGCGCACTTTATTAACAGCTGCAGACGAGCTCAGCCTTAAAAAAATCACCTTAATTTGATGCTGCGAGAGAGCCACACAATTCCGCTGAGGCGCAACAAGCGTCTGCTTCAAATTTGTAGTCCTGTTTTGGAGCCTTCAAGGTCGGGTGCCAGCTTCACTTTATTGCTTCTGACCAGACATGGTCTGGCACATCTCTCCTGGAACAGAGTCCCGGATGTGCTCTAGAAGCAGTCTTCTGGAGGAGCTTTCTTAGAATGAGAATTTCTACGAAACTGTCTCCTAATAATGCTCTAGATAGAGTTCTTGAAAGCCCATGGTGTAGCTCTAAAGCAGTAAAGATTTAGTGTCTTTAGAGAAAACATTTCTCAAATTTTCAAACGCTGGCATCACGGGCGAGCAACTAATGAAACACTGAAATCTAGTGACGGATATAAGCAGAAGTTTGTATACCATACTGTACAAAGTAATAACATCAAAGTTGCTCACAGAGTAGATAAAATATTAAAGTTTTTGGAGCCCCACATTTACAACTAAAAATTATTGATACAGTCGCTAAAAGAGGAAAGGTAAAGAAAACTACTCCAGAGTTGAAACAACTTCGTCAAACTCCAGTGAAGTATTTCAATCCCAGAACAAGTTTCCATTAACTACTCAAAGTTCAGAAATGAAGACCCTCACCACGATGTTTTCTCCCATCTTCTTGAAAAACATGTGGAAATGAGCAAAAATTTATTGCTGTGTTGACAGTCACTGGTTTTGATGAATAGGTAGCTTGTAATGAACCAATTAGATGAATCAATCAGAGATTATTTAAAGGTATCGGCTGAGGGAACCGGTTAAAGATAGTATTTAGAGGAATCGGATACAGGGATCAGATAAACTGGTCTAATAAACCAGTTGAAATTTCATATGTGTGATGTCTTCAACTGCAGCTTTTGGTGCATAATTTACATGATCTGACCAAGTTTCAACGGTGAGACTATGCTTACTTCATGGGAATTACGATGAAGTAATGTTGTGTTTGTAATTATTGATGTTCACATTGAAAGTATTTTCATCGGTTGAATGGATTGTCATAAGTAATATTTTCCCTAAAGTGCTTACTTTTACCATTCATTAAGTCACCAGAAATAATTCGACGAAATGTTAGCATGAGTCTCGTTCTGCTGTACCGTTCTGTTGTTGGCCAGTAAAGTTGTAAGACACCCAACTAACAGGTGTTTCAAGGAGTCGAAAACTATTTTCTGGATTTCATCATGGTCATTTTTGGAACTGATCAATACTCCATATGTGACGAGTAGTGTGGCTTGAAAATTTGGAATAGATTTTCAACCTTCATATGAAAGAATTAATGATCAATATTTTTTATATTGATCCAGTGTTGGAAACCTCAGGTAAATTTTTTACAAAAATTAATAAGATGAACACTCTATAGCTATAAAAGTCCATTGCGTTTACTTCTTGATTTTACATCAACTTCAAAATTTTTTAAGAGCTTGAGAGTCTTAGAGCATCTATTATAAAAATGTCGTAATACGGCAGCGTTTCAAGAATCTGCGTAAAGAATGCGGGCCTTATGCCTTGCTTCCAATTCAGCTTTAATGACTCCCAGTCGGAAAGCTTCTCTTCATCTACCAGATCTGTTCTACGAATTAGATTTGAATACTCGGAGCGCAGAGTCCGGACTCTTACACTCATCACCCATCCATGGGTAGACTTAAACGAGCGAGTAGAGCGTTCGGAGCATTTGAGGCTTGGTACCTTCAGGTCATTAGCGTTGATCTCGCCTGATTCATCACTAATCCCCCATTGTGTGACCTTAATTACCGCCCCCTTCTATTCTCATAACTTCGCTCCCCCTCTCATAAATTTGCCCCTCTCCACCTCCCCAGTTTCCTACCATCCTTCATCAAGCAGCCATTTAATCGCTGCTCCAAAAATGATCTCCAGGGGCCCGGCCTTTAGATCGCGCGGTGATTGCTAGGCCCAGCTGACTCTTCGCTGGACCAACTCTGCATGGTGACTTTCACTTGTTGTGGAGCCCCCAAAACTATCTTTGACGACTTACTGCAAATAAAAGACCTTAGTACTTCTCGCTACCGTCATGTTCACAGCATGCCAGTTAAGCTTGTTGTGAACACGAGCTTTAGCAGCTCTCATAACCGTTTTGTTCACAGTAAACAAAATCAACATCGCTCACTGTGAACACAACAGTTGGTAGCAGCGTCAACAGCTTTCATCAGTAGACAAACGGTTTAAATTTTTTTATGGCTAGCCGTGTGTTCACTATATGTAGTATTCTCAGATTTAGTTAGTCGGGTTTGTGAAGAACTTCAGTTTATATAACTCTACGAAGGAGGCATAGACTGATTGATCATAGAACGGCGTGGCAGTAGGATTAACGCAAATTTTTACCCTGTGAACGTTCAGACAACGAATGGGAGAATGTGTAAAATAGCAAGGCAAGCTGTTAATATCATTTGTACTTAATTCCATAATTCTCTAATTCGAGCCCATCATCACATTACCTAATTTGCATCAGTTAATTAGTTCATCTAAATTCTATTTGAATTCATAATATTATAAATTAAAATCGGATATTTGCATAGCTTTATTCGTGGATGCGTTCATTTATACCAATTCGTTATTTCACTCATAAAAGTGAATTAATTTATGAACACTTGATAATTTATGAACACCCATTAATTTATGAACGCTTAATAATTAATTGATTCGTGGATATAAATTGGTGAAATTCTCTACCTAGATAAATAGATACTGAAGCTAAATATGATAGTAAGTATTATTTTAGGTTTGATGGTAGTTCTAAACTCTACGCCTTATACTATCAGCACCGAGCGTATGCTGCAACACTTATATACAAAATGTTGTCCGTTGTTACGCTTGTGGACCATAATTTGCGTTACAGGTAGACAACCGTATAGTCTGACATTTACGAAGGATTTACCGAAAATAATGAACGAAACCACGTCATTTATAGAAAAATTTTGTGCAAGAAAACACAGACTGTACACATGGTGGAAAAGGCTCCAAACTTGGATTTCATTAGTCGAGGTATCGTAACCAGAAATAGTTGTTTGGGCACGTAACCAGTTGTAGCAGTCAGTAACTGTCTTTAAAATTTGATATGAATCTTATGAGCTTACAGGAAGTTAAAGTTGAATTATATGAAGTTTATGAGCGTTTCTCATGCAATACATATTTAAGATGCGTAATTTTCCGTCCAATGAGTTGAATATTTGAGCTCGTAAGTATGATTTGACGCACACATGATAACGAATATCTCTCCCTGGGGCTCTTCACTTTTACTTTGCTTTCTTAAAACCAATATTACGTTTGAGAGACAGCGCAATCGAACCAGACGATGCATAAACTGATTTTGTAGTTTTTTCTAACACCTGCCGTGCAGGAGATGCGGACGGTAGTTCGCATTTGTCGCCTTCCAAAGACGCAGTTTAAAAGTGATCTGAACACAAACCTAGACACAAGGACAGCAAACAGAGCGGCAAGGGCAGGACTGCAGCATCACCTCAAGGTGTCCTTTATTTGCACACGCGTGACAGTTTTGCGTTGCCTGACGCACTACACAAACATCACCAAGAGCCTCGCAAACTGCACTGATTTCTCTGTCTATTGTTTTTAAGAAACACACTGAAACATTCTCAGCAAAATACTGTTTCTTGGAAAGTCGTCTTCAGACCCATTTGAGAGAGTTAAAAGCAGTTCATTCATCAGCATGATTTACCGTATCATTATTCAATTCAAAAATACAAACATTGATATTTAAAAAAGTGTTTTGAATTCTACAGTATCCTACGCACTCCTTCTATGCATCGACCATACGCAGGATCTTTATATTCTCAAACACAAAATCATTCGTCCTTGTTCATCTTTTTTTGTCTTCGAGAAATGACTAGCAGTAACGGCTTTTGCATTGTGAACTTGAAAGTAGTGGAAAATAAGTTGAAGGTAGTGTACTCCCTGCGAGAAGAGAGGAAATTCTGGTTTTTGATACAGCCTTGTAAGAAGAGTAATCACGAGTTTAGGTGAAATATTTGTTAATTAGTTGGTCATACACGAAGAGGCCTTGGGACGCACATGTTGCTCCATAAGTCGTACGCTTCATCTAGTAAAAGCGTTCGCAAGTTCAGTTTCCCATGTTCAGTGGTGATGGTGACGATGGCGCCACTCATCACCGAGTGATGAATTCACGCAATATCGCAAGCTTCTTCCTCGATGAATCAAACTCGACACTCGCAAATGAGCCGCGGCGACGCCTGCCTTGTGCTGCGAGGGAAGGTGCTCATGAGACGAGGTCCTTCAAATGCTTCTTTCCATTGCTTCCAGATTTAATTCTCCTCTAGGCTTCTGCCTCGATCTAACTTTCTTCAGTTGCATTTCAAACATTAGCTCCAGAATTCTGGTAGTTAATTCATTGTGTTCCAGAATATGGGAGAACGAAAGAATACTTTCCAATTTAGGAAGCACTTTGAACAACGATTCGCCTTGGGAAACTCTGTGTTGAAAATAAATTAAGAACCTTCGATCCCGTTAAAGCTAAAAGAATTTACCTTAATATATGAATGATGCAGCTGAAGAGCTTAATAAGAAAGAGGTTTTCATTTTTTATCGCATTATTGCTATTATTCTAGTTAATGTGGTCGGACAATTTTCATTCTTCAGAAAACTGTCTATAATATTTTAAGATCTTCAACGTTCTAGGAAATCAGACAGCTCAAGAGCATATGAAGATAATTATTTTGAAAACACCGACTCCAAGCAAACTTTAGGAAGCAAGCCAATTAATAGAAATACTGGCGGTTACCTCAAATTCAAGATTTATTCTTCTTTTTATTATTATGATTGTTATCATGACAATTCCGCTGATCATGTTTTTATAACTTGGTGATTATATCAAGGATTCATGGTTAATATTGAAAGAAAAATTCAGATAACTCCTGAACTTACATACACGTTCAAATTTGTTGCGTACTGAGCGAAATCTTAGCATCACGACACACGTTGTTGCGAGGTCTCTACATATCCGATATTTGTGTGCAGAAAGGAAGCGTCTTGTTCCCGCAATGAGCGCATGTAGATCATGGGAGACTAGCCCAAATCTCATCGTAAGTAATAATGTTTTCGAGATTTCGATGCCTGTGAGAGCCCCTGCATATCCATTTACGTAGCGAGAGAATCATATATCGTAAAAATGTCGTAAAATCTGGCACCGAGCATGTCTGCGAGATCTAGTAATGGTATTGACTTAACGACGACGCAATGTATGGTTTGGCGATATAACACCGTGGCTAGGCGTTACAGCGTTATAGCGCTGTAACGCATCGTGGCACGACAACACGATGTGCATTCAAGTTATAACGCCTCTGATGTTTTTTCTCAGGACTGGAAACCGATAGAAACACGCAGCTTGTAAAATACGCGTGCATTTGTTGTGCATGCGTGGCAAAGATGGTAGTCCTGTACGGCACATAACTCTAGCGGCAGCGGCGAGAGTGAGGACTATTTTGGATACTTAACACGTTTGTTGCGATGCGACCCACCGTTGGGTCACTTAGGTTAGGTTCTGTAATTTTTTCAGATCCGTCTAGTGACTATGCGTACAAAGTGAAGTTTTACACCAATCAGGCAATCGCAACAAACGTGTTAAAATTGTGCATGGCATCTGTGTCTGTGCTTCCATTGACCTGACTGGCACTTCGTTTCAGGATTGAAAAACAGCATCCATGTCTTATCCATTGTTAGAATTGATGAAAAGAAAGTCCCATTCATGCTGCCATCACGCGTTAACATTTCCTGGCAACATACCGCACGTGCAGCCTTGTGGTCGTCCGTCAGCATTCGTGTATGACAAAACCAAAACCTTACTATGACCTGATGTGGTGTGAACTGAGGAGGTGAATGAATTTCAAGGAAATACAATGCATACATTTGAGTAGAAATTTTTCGTTAGATTGCTTGAGTTTCACTAAGTTCTTCATTTTACGTTTATGAAGACTCAACACTTCTCTTCCTGTTGTTATACGTTGGAAACTTCTCTCAGCTTCCATACAGGAGACCTAGGGTCATAGCTTTGATTGTTGAGCACGTAAGAAAGAACGCTTTAGTGTCGCCAGTCCGTGAGCAGCACCGCCGTGAATATGAAGCAGAAGCCGAGACCTGGGCCAACAATAAGAAAAAATTGGTCTTTTGTCATAAAAAATATGGAACGTGTCATTCTATATGAAGTTGATACTACCAAGCGGTTGATTGGTGATATTGAAGGTATACTCCTTTTCGATGCCGATCTGATTTCTCTGATACCGACGAGGAGTGAAAGTGAGGTCTCTAAAATACTTAGCAGGTGCGCGTTTTGCTCAGGCTACAAGTCTCACTAAACCCTGACACCTGGCGCGCAACTGCAGGGCTGAGGTCAATGCGCACTGACATGGCTGCCAAAATTCAAAATACGGCCGAGCCCTCGTGGAGAAATTTAGCTCGATTCTGTTGTAACATATTTCTGGAGGGTCCATTTTCAGAATTTATAAGTACCTGACATTACGTGGGCTGAATACGCGGCAACGAAAGAAAATACTGCGCAGTTGAACATTCTGTCCACAAGAGCAAATTGAGAGGACATAGAAAGCATGGAATGTAATCGATCGGTAGGTACAAATAGTGCAGGCTGCAGCCATAAGGTGGTCTGGTAGTTATTACTTACAGAAGACCACGTTGGATGACGTACGTGAAATGTTCTAAAAATGAGTATTTTAAACAACGTAGGGCAGTCCGCAGGAGAGACACGCAGTCTGAGGAGTGGTCCTGTTCTGCACAAGGCCTCCATGCCCTCATATGAACATTCAGGTGATTACTAAACATCTCACGTTTTTTCTGCTAATTTGAGAATGTTGTTAATGGAAAATATATTATCCTCAGAGAAAATATGAAGTCGAATATTAAAAAACAAAATTAATTAATTTTTAAAAAATATTTTACTGAGTCAGAATTAAAGAATTTACATGGTCTTGTGCACAAAACTGGCTTTCAAATTCTAAAGAAAAGGAGCACTGCTAAATATTTAGATAAGATAATGACGTTTTTTCTAAAAATCGTGTAGCTTGTACGAGCAGGAAGTAAGTTTTGTGTTAAAAATAGGTAGGGTATTTGAACGAGTAAAAGAAATAGAACTCTAGTGTAAAAGAACTAGAGCTCAAATTGAACACTTTTCTGGCTAAAATTTGTAATTCATCTGCTACTTGTTACTAATTTCAACCTTTTAATCCCACACCGTTAAAATGAAAATGTACCTAATCCTGATTGAAAGAGTAGTCTAAGTATAAAAGTTTTTTGTAAGAGAATGATGATAGAAGAAAGATATTCCGCAACTAAACTCGAGAGATAGGAAAACTTTTCTAAATAAGAAGGTCTGACTAGAGATCTAATATGAAAGCTTTTCAACAATCTTTTTAACGGGACCACAAAAAGAAAAGTATGAATTAAACCAGGAAACTAACTCAAGTGGGATTGGTCTCTGTATTCTAGGTGGCACCAGGAGCGGAATTTTATAGAATGTCTTCGGTTATGGAATACTTTTATTTTGCGTAGTTTTCACAGCGCGCAGCACACGCACAAAAAGCGCCAGTAATTCTAAACCAGCCCACAGTGGCGCCTGCAGGCCGCTCACTCCCCATACTAGCACGAGAGTGGACAAAAACAAGAAATACGTATGAATTGGCTACGATTTCTTCTCTACATGTGAAGCAGTAGACTTGGTGGGGGTTGAGTTTCTGTGTATAGTGGAGCTGGGCTGGAGAGACCATTTTATTACGAGTAAGTTTTTTAGTGAAGTATACTACAGAAAATTAAAAAGTTGTTTCGTTGAGCAACTTTTATGTTATCAGTTATATATAAACTACGAGTAGTCACGTGATCAAAACATGTGTCTATAACGTGCTCGTGTAGAGCAGCATCGTGACAGCGTCACACAGAAATATTCTTGTGGTAATTACTAGTACAAGGACTACCTAATACGGCAATAGCTGATCATGTTCGTTCAACCACTATTGCATTCATTTCTATACGTCGTTTTTTAAATATTATTGAAAACTAACAGTTTAGCGTTCTTGAAAATTTTTGACCTTCGAGTGTGAATAGCTAGATACTGAAGGTAAATTTTTATATTGCATGATGTATAACGGGGTAAGAATATATGATGGGCCAATGAAGCCCGATGACGCGCGGTAAAGCAGGATTGGATTATCGACGCGGGCTCGCCAGCATACTGATTCGTGTTGTCAGTGCGCCAAAGAACACAACATCAATAACTCATCACAAATAACGGGAATAATTTAGCACAAAACAGCAATAATTGGTGCAGGATGCACCTTCCCGATGCTGATATTGATCTCTCGTGAGCAGCAGTGCTCTCCCAGCTGTGACCCAAAGTCACAAAATGCTACACAGTTCATGTGCTGGATGTTTAATTATTTCTCTTATGCTGGCGTTAAAATGCATTTCCACTGGGCCCACACGCGGGTTAACAAGTTGGTACACAGGACTGTACGCAGTAGGATATATATCAAGGCGGGACGTAGTAGGATGGTGCATATCATGATAGTTTATATGTTGGCTCGGTGTACATCAGCACACAATACATGCACACCAGGAGGTCCAGGAGAAAGAGGTACTGCACATCATACAAGAAGAAGAGGTACACAGCGAGTGGTACTCGTACAGTACAATACTGGCAGGTACACAACAAGTGGTACTCGTACAGTACAACACCGGCAGGTACACAACAAGTGGTACTCGTACAGTACAACACTGGCAGGTACACAACAAGTGGTACTCGTACAGTACAACACTGGCAGGTACACAAC